>JAEQBH010002450.1:0-182783 GCA_016808115.1 Tetrastigma voinierianum
CCTACAATAGAAGACAATAACATGTGTATATCAGTAAGGAATTATCTTAATGAATTTATTGAAGCACATGAGCATAAGGCACAAATCGTAGCAATAGATCTAAATAAAGACCCCATTCACCTTCACCATAGTTGAGCACACTTATAAATCGCTATACACATGAAATAATTATTTCATATGTGATGATTAGTTTAATCTTTAATAACTAGTAAATATGCATGGAACGGAGAAATAATTTACTCATTTTGTTGTTGCACCACATCGAGGTAGACATGGTCATATTTTGCAATGTCAAGTTGCACTCCATGGGCCTTCAAGCATTGGCTCAGGGCATATGACACTCTTTTTGGAAGATCTGAAATATGTTGTTTCCATTAGCAGTGGCAGGCGATATCTCAGCGAAACGGCTTGCGAGGTTTATGACATGTAAATGCGAATGATTTCGTAAGCATATCGGCAAAAATAACTATAAATACAATTTATCATAAACTATAGTAAGACATGATATCTGCAAACATGTGGCATATGGGAGATTAAGTATAATATTATTCCATGTCAAACGTTGATGATTTAATAGCATTGATGATTATGGACTCGAGACAGGTTCTACTATGATGAAGCAACGTATTCTTCTTAGCCTTTCTAGAGATGTTGGCAAGATTCACCGAGAATCCGGGATCGAAATAGTGATGTGCATGATCTGCTCTATGTTATGCATTTAAGACCCGACAAAACATTGTAATTACCTGCATTAAAAGATATAACAGTGAGAAAACCTTTATGAATATATTATAGTACTAGCTGAACTATCATCATATGAGAAATACCTGACTGTTGATCCAATTTTTGCCTTATACAAGCATCATCTCATCCCGTGTGACAAACATACCAAACATCTAACATAATACCTCAATGTTACATAAGAATAAATTGTTTTGTTAGTACATATATATTTTACTTAAGTGGGTTATAGTAAGACATTACCTAGGATCACCATCTTGAGAAAGAGTGTAATCTGCCACCAGTATTTGGTCAATGGGAATCTTATGATACTTTTGCGCACAATCATTGACGAAAGGTGATTTACATGATACAACACCCTTTATCAGTCTTTGTGCTTTAATTTTCTGCCTTTTCTTAATTAGGGTTTTCCCCTTGTCTTCCTCCTCATCAAATGGAAATGGGGTTTCCCCCTTATCATCTTCCTCACCAAAATCATCATCAAGTTCAACAAATACAGCTTCAGATTACATGGAAACCTTTTCTGGCTCACGACTCTCTACATTTGTAGGCTCATAGCTCTCTACATTTTCAGCCTCATGGCTCTCTACATTTTCAGCCTCATGGCTCTCTACATTTACAGGCTCATGACTCTCTACATTCTCAGACTCTAAATTTTCAGGCCCATGTCTCTCTACATTTGCCGGCTCTTAGTTCTTTACATTTTTAGGCTCATGGCTCTCTACATTCTCAAGCTCCACATTTTCAGGCTCATGGCTCTCTACATTTGCAGAATCATAGCTCTCTACATTTTCAGCTTCATGGCTCTCTACATTTACAGGCCATGATTCTCTACATTCCCAGGCTTTACATTTTCGAGTCCATGTCTCTCTACATTCTCAGGATGTTGTCTTTCACTAGTATTTGGTTGTTGTCTGTCTCCACCTTCATGAGCTTGGAAGGCACCAACCTCATGCACCAATAAGGTCGCCAACTGTAGGATTTGTTGGGATGTTTACACCAATAGAGCTTTTTGCCCAAACTGTTGTTCTATAAGTTGTATTTGTATTATCCTAACAAACATAACAAATCAATAAAGGAAATGCTATGTTATTAAAAACAATTACATAGAAACTTAATAGACATTTAACAAACTTACATCCACATGCCCATGGCCATTGAACATGGAAATTTCTTCACTTAGGCGTCGTCTAACTAAAATTTCATTCAAAACAACACAATATGTGTAGCACCCCTTTTTCTGTCCTACTCGATTGGCGGGTCTGAATCGGATCTAGGATGCTCTGATACCACTAAAGTGTAAACCCCCTGCCCGGCCTTGACCTGTTGGCGGATAGAACCAAACACGAGACCTTGACCAAAGCCATTAATCAAATCCATTTACCAAATACATTTCTTCTTATAAACGTTTTCGTTTTCAAATCTTTGCGGAAGCGATTTCAATTTGAGGCAAGCCCATAAACATTTACAAATTCAATGTAATTCCTTTACAAAATATATTTAACCAAAAATGGCATGTTATGCTATTTACAATATAATATCCAAAATCGTATTTAGATATAGGTACAAAAATAATTTCGGAGTTGAACTCCTTTTGTTTACAAAACAATGTCATGCTAAAAAATGGTGAGGATGCATGTGACGGAGCATACTCCGTGAACTTTCTGAATGACTCTGAGCTCCTCGACCTTGGGTCCGTTTTCAATCACTGCCTATCACTCGGTACCTACGCATTGATAAAACAATACGCTAAGCATTTTCATGCTTAGTGGTTATATACAATTCCATTCTTCAGTTTCAGTTTAAGTCAAATCATGCAATTTTACTAAACAAAACTTTTAAATCTTTTTGGATGATCAATGTCAATACAATACATATACTTATTTCATATACAATCATATATGGTTCATTGATCATTCCAAATATACACTTTCATATGCAATAAATCATTTATAACCAAATCATGCATTTTACCATGCTCTTTTTATTTCAATTTGCAATCATGCTTTTCAATACCAATATGTTAATGATCTCAAAGTCAATTCGGTTACGCATTAATGAATTTGCTTTATGTTTTTGTTATCTGGGATAGGTCATGGCGTAGTTCCGTTAAGTACGCAAGCCGTGCATAAAACATTTGTGTTATAACACAGTTTGGTCCCGTTTGGCTGCTGATTGGTTATTAAAAATCAATTCGTGAACACTACCTAGCGTCATTGAGCTGTGATCGAAGTGACACATCAAAGCGTTTGTTCATGATCTTGCTAATTTAGCCCTATTGGTATCTTAAGTTTATCCCATATCTTGAAATAAGCGAGTTTAACATTCTATTAAATTTGTTCAAATCCTTTATAGCAAAATCTGATTTAATATGTATATTTGTATAAACAGTTAATTTTCAATACTCATGCAATTTTCATATGCAAACATTTCACAATCAATTGCCTTAAATCAATTAAAATAAATTAATATGCTTTTTTATACATTTAGAATAAACATTTCAAATCTTGAAACGAGAATAGGAGAAGATTGAACAAATAAATCTATTTCTTTCTTTTTGCCTTGCCTTGATCTCGGTCTAGGTTGGGTGATCCTCTCAGGCCACAGCAAATCACACATCACATTTAGTAAACGGCACTATTCACCTTACTTGAATATCGTTCGCGGCGAGGATTCTGATGTGTTTTTCACTTAGTTTCATTCTTGTTTGAACCCCGCTGGTCATTATTAGGGTTCTATACGCCGGTGTACAAAAACTAGATTTGAACAAAATCCAAAAGTTTGCCCTTTATGAGCATTGGCTCTTTGCGGCGTACTTTACTACGCTACAGGCGTAGGCCTTCCACTTAGTGGCGTAGCTTTGCTCGCCTCGGCATCTGGGTGCCATTTTGGCACCTCGGCCTGCCCCGCGGTGGTGTCCACGCCTTAGCGTGGGTCTACGTCGCGGCGTGGGTTTCCTCTACATTGCCGGCGTGGGTTCCACACAACACGGCGTAGAGACTCGATCTGCCAGTTTTCGGCTTTTGCTCTTTTTGCGATTTCCTCTAAAATCACTCAAAATCTCAAAACAAAACATAGGAATCACTCTCGATAACATCCTAATATATCCTAAGCCAACCATGAGAAAAACCCATGGATGGATTAGGGTTTTTCTAACCCAAACATCATTGAAAGAAATCTAGGGTTGTGTCATACCTTGAAATCTCTTGTCCTTTGAAGTCGTAGCTTATTTCTTCCTCTTTGATAACTTGGAAACCAGAAATGGGGATGATTTCCCACCAAAACCCTGATTTCTCCTCAACCCTAGCTCTTCTCTTCTCATTCTCCCTCTCAAATACGATTTTAGCACAATGTGAGTTTCCAAGACCAAATGTGGTCTTAAGTTGCCTATTCTCTTAGGCCATGTTTGACTCAAAACCCCATTTTGGTTTAAGTTGCCTCAATTTACCTTATAGCACATATATCACTTCTATTTGCACTTAAACACATAAACATTTTCTCGAATGACCCTTAGGTCCTCATTTTACATTTTTCCATTTTTACCCTTTTTACACTTGGGTTATTTTCGGGTTCAATCACTTAATCACTTAGTATATCACGTTCAATCACAAATCATTTGCAATTGACATTTAGTCATACAATCTTATAACATTTAACAAATTCTCGGAAAAACCCAAGTTTGGCTCAATTCATACCCGGAATATATATAATAAAATTATTATAAAAATTATAGGGTATTTTGGGACATTACAATATGACACTCTTAGTTCAACCTCCACTAATGGTATATAGGATTTTGTCAAGTATAACAAGCTTGTAGAATATGAACTTATAGATATATTAACTAAACCTTAATGTAAAATATATTATCAATATTACAAAACTACAACATTAACAACAAATATTAGAAGGTACCTCTAGAAACAACAAACACCCTCGCATGTACGTGCCATTACCATTTTGGAAATCTCGTATTTCATCTTCAGTATTTTAGCATAAACTTGCCTAATTGTGTTAACTCATAATATCGTTGTCCATTACAAAATCCCACAGGTCATGTATCCCTTCAAGCTTGATGTTTGGTGCCAAGATTGTTATGAAAAAAAAAAATAAATAACTTCAAGAATTCTTTACAAACTGGTAATTCAATAAGCTTCTCTTCCAATTGGCCGATCAAGTATGCAGTGCCGGGTCCCAAAAGGGTGTACCGGTATGTATGTAAGTATGTGCACGAGTCTTCCTTATTATTTAGTGTCATAATAGAATTTTTGAAAGTTGTTTAAGGGTGAAATTATAAAGTTTTCAAGGGTGGCACTGCAATTAAAGAAAGTTGAGAGGATGGAAATTCCAATTATGGAATTTTAAAGGATAATATGTAATAGAGATTACCATAAGGGTTCGGGAAGCTTAGAAAATTCTCTAGATCTCGGATAATGGCTTGATTTGTCTTGGGTTAAATTTGTCTCCACGAAATCTAGCGACCGAGAAAAAATTCGTTGGTCACGGGAGCGGTCAGAATATTTTACAATTTTCTGGATGATAAGTCGCCAGGGACTTCAGGGATGAGATTTTTACAAAAATCTCGGAAGTCAGGAAGTAACTTGATTTAAGTTCATTTACAATAAAGTGAACTGAAAAGAAATAAAAATTTTCGGGAAAAAAATGGACCTTAATGGGGCAATAGAAATCGTTTATCCAAATAATAATAATAATAATTAAAGAAAAAGAAAAAAAAAGGGGATAAAATCAAAAGTCAAACGGCAGGGGAGACGGGATAAGTGAGTGCGTGAGAGAGAGGGGATTTTTGTTATTTTTCTTTTCTTTTCTGCATTTCTTTGATTCTGAAAATTGGACCGTGATTTCGTGGACGAGGAAGACAAAGTTGGTCTGTGACGAGGCTCTGTAGTAAGTACCAAAGCTTAGCATTTAGTCACACTTTAAGAATTAGGAAATTTTCCTATTTGTGTTATTTCGAGCCTAAATGCTATGTAATGGCTTGGAAATTTTTTAAGAGCACGTGAAGGTTGTAAACTTGGTCCCAAAATTTTTTAAGGCGGGTTTATGAATTTTTAGGAATTTTTGGGACCGTGTTCGGACAGTTCGGGCTACATTTCGGGACTGTTTATGGCCAGTTCAGATTGAAATTTCAAGATTGTAGTCGGACAAGTAGGACAAAATTTTCAGAAATATTTTCGGGTGTTTTTTGGGCCTACATGGAAGTCGCGAGTCAAAAGTTGGCTAAAACAGATAGTTTTTATGAGGCATTTAATATGTAGGGACATTTTGGTCAATTTCACATCATATTATCGATGTCTTTATCGAATGGGACTAGCACGTAAAGTTTTGTTAGAATCGAAGTTCGTTCAATATAGTCACTTTGAAAGCCCTGTGTATGTTTTATGGTTAAAGCGTTGAGCGAGGAGCATTTAAATTACTTTGTATGGATTGTGTAGGTGATTTAGACATCAGACGAGTCACAGAGTCAGCGACAAGATTTAGAAAGAAATTAGTCGAAAAAGGTGAAGGTAGTCAGGCAGTTTGGCTCCACGGAGTTTTCTATTTTGAAATAATTTTTCGGTGCGGGGTGTTGAAGCGAAAGATACCTCGGATCCTGCCAGTCCTAGGCATTTGTGTTGTGATTATATAAGATAAGGTGGAAATTAAAAGTAGTAAAATTTAAAATGTGACATTTTGTATATTTAAATATCTTTTGTAAAATATGCATGCATGGTTTTGAGAAAAATAGGTTGCGATGAAATTATGTTGGATTGATTTTTATCTTATATTTTGATGAGGACCAGAGGTCCTATGATTGTAGTTGGATTTTGGAAAATATTGGGAGTGTATTTTTTTATATACAGGTGATTTTTGTATTTTGGGTTTGACCACCGTGTAGTCTTTATGCTGCCTGATTTTCGTTAAATATAAAGGTGTGATTTTGATAGAAAAGTGAAAATTTTATAATCCCACGTTTTGAATACGGTTTCAGCGGTTTGCGAAGCCTTCATGGTAACTTGTCGGTCGGCGAGCTTGGTACGGGAGTTCTTGTGGGTTAAACGATTTCTGTGCTTGGGAGAGTACATCAAGTTGGTATCATAACGGTTTTAGAGAGCGATAGTTCGCTTTGTTTTAACGCATTTTCCATAGTATTTCCTATAGAATATTTTTTTTATAATGATTTTCCTATTGCAACCTACATTGTTTTGCTAATCCTTGCATGCATCAAATATTGAAAAGTGTCACTGAATCTTTTAAATCTTGACATTCATAGCATTATGTCTGGACGAGGTCATAGAGGTCGATCTAGGACTTCCGCACCGGAGGCACCACCAGAGAGAGATGTCGAGCACACCCCTGGATCGGAAAATGCTTCAATGGAATCAGCCGTGAGCCATCGGGTACTGAGTCTGGTCAAATTACTGTAACGATGGATGCAGTTGCTCACAGTTATTCTGACGGCACGTGAGGCAGGAGCTCAGAAAGGGGGGGGGATGCCGCAATAGCGCTAAAAATAAGCTCTTACCTGTTAATACCGTTGATATATTACATGTTAGATCGTAATCATTGATCCTGATCTGGATAGCGAAAGTCCTCTTTTAGGGTTCTTGATGGAAGCGGGGGCAGGGTAGTGGGAGGCCATTAAGAGGAGACACCACACAGAGTCGCAGGACCCGGTCAAACCAGGCATTTATAAGATTTTACCGCGTAGTTATCGGGATGCAAAAATAGAAGAATTCTTGAGGTTAGGCAGCGTCCACACGGCGATGACGAGAATATGGCGAGGTTTTGAGAACTTCGTGAAATCAGTTGCCTATAATCTGAAATGAGGAACATAAGTGTAAGCGGAGTTCATGGCGGCTTGAACATCGGGAATTAAAGTTCATCTAGCCTAGGCATCTCAAAATAACTTTGGAGAAAGTGGTTGTTTGCCTTAAGGGTAGAAAAGGGCGATTTTCGGAGTTCTAACTCAGGGGCGGCTAGACAATAAGAGAGGTGCTCCCAGCACTAGTCAGCCAGACACCAGTCAGTCTAGTAGAAAGAAAGGAAAGAAGTGGACCGGTGGTAGAGGCTCAGGACGAGGAGCAACATCTAGCCAGGGATCCGTTCGATCACCAGTAGCCCCAGGAGGTGGTAGATCTTCAAGATCATCTTTTCCATTGTGTCCTACATGTCAGAGGAGGCATCTCGGAGAGTGCAGGATGAACATGACAAGATGTTTCCTTTACGGGCAGGAAGGTCACTTTTATCAGGCGTCGCGGCTAGTAGGCGTGAGGACCTCCCGAGGTGAGTGCGATTAGCATCTACCTCGAAGCACCCGGTGATTCGGTCGGTACGGTAGGGGTGGTTCAAGCGGTGTGGTCTGACTGCCTAGTAGAGGTCGGTGTGGGGTGCGGAGCGGGCGGTGCAGATTGGCGGATCAGTCGGTACTCGTGCTGGGGCTGGGTATTTACAATCACACGACGGGAGCGGATGCATCACAGGCGTGATTATTGGTATGATTTCGGTTTACGATCATGATGCATATGCATTGGTGGACCTAGGAGCCACTTATTCATTTATTTCAGTACCATTCACTAAGAGGCACCAGATAGAGTCCCAGCCTATAGATGGTCGTATGGTGGTTTCCGCACTCAATGGGGATACTATGATATCCGAAAGGATAGTTCCAAGTAGCAAATTGGTGATCCAAAATAAGGATTTTCCAGCGGACTTGATAGTGCTAGGTATCCATGATTTCAATATAATCTTGGGTATGGACTGGTTATCCAGGCATAGAGCCACCTTAGATTGCTATAAGAAAGAAGTAAGATTGGTTCGGCCAGAGGAACTAGGCTTGATATTTCGGGGAATCAGAAAAGAGATCGCCCCTAGTCCCATTAATGCCATGACAACCTCGAAAATGCTTCGGAAAGGTTGCCAGGGTTATTTGGCATTTGTAGTGGATAGGAGACAAGAGGGGACATGGCTGGAGGGACACATGGTGAAGTTCAGGATGCTCGGATGATATTTAAGGTTTACCCCCGAATAGATCAATTGAGTTCGTTATTGAACTGATTCCAGGGATCGAGCCGATATTCATTCCTCCATATAGAATGGCACCAGTAGATTTGAAAGAATTGAAGGCACAATTGGAGGAATTGCTAAGCAAGGGCTCCATCCGACCTAGTACCTCACCGTGGGGAGCTCCAGTTCTCTTCGTAAAGAAGAAAGATGGAAGCTTACGGTTGTGTATAGACTATAGACAGCTGAATCGGGCGACAATACGCAACCAGTATCCGCTTCCTCGTATAGATGAGCTATTTGACCAATTGCATGGATCTCGGGTATATTCTAAGATTGACCTAAGGTCAGGCTACCATCAGTTGAGGGTCCGGGAGAATGATGTTTCTAAGACTGCCTTTAGGATGAGATACGGTCACTACGAGTTCCTAGTGATGCCATTCGGATTGACTAATGCCCCAGGCATGTTCATGGATTTGATGAACAGGGTATTTAGTCCGTATTTAGATAAGTTTGTGATCGTATTCATTGATGACATTCTAGTGTACTCAGGCAATCCAGAGGAACATGCAGAGCATCTCGGACAGTATTGCAGATTCTTAGAGAGCGTCGGTTATACGCTAAGTTTAGTAAGTGCTAGTTTTGGTTGGACAAAGTAGCTTTCTTGGGTCATGTCATTTTGGCAGAAGGTATTAGTGTGGATCCTCAGAAGATCGAAGCTATAGTGAACTGGAAGCCGCCGCGAATGTTTACGAGTTCGCGGTTCCTTGGATTGGCAAGTTATTACATGAAATTTGTTGGGGATTTACCGAAGATACTTAACCGTTGACCAATCTATTGAAAGGATCGAAATTCGAGGTGGTCGGATACTTGCGGCATAGTTATGAGGGTGAGGCGAGATTAGTATTAGGCTCCGGTGTTAGCACTGCAGGTCGGAAAGGGCGATTATGTGGTATCTGATGCTTCGGACAAGGGTTAGGGTGTGTTTTTAATGCGGAATGGTGAAGTGATGGCTTATGCTTCCGTCGATTAAAGCATGAAGCCCAGAACTACGAATAATGATTTAGAACTAACGGCGATGGTTTTTTGCTCTAAAGTGCGGAGACATTATCTATATGGTGTTCCACGTGAGATATTCACCGTCATAGAGCACGCAATATATCTTTACTCGAAGAGCTTAGCAAAGCGGCGCGTGGTTGGAGTTGATTAAGGATTATGATTGCACGATAGAGTACCATCCGGGGAAGGCCAATGTAGTGGCCAATGCCTTAAGCGAGCGGAGGTTCACACATGCTTATCTATGACAATTATATCTCCCATTGTTGATAGAGTTGAGATCTTTGGGGTTTGATTCTGGGTATTGTCTGAGGATTGCTTGTTTGCATCATTTTATGTTTGTCGTCTTCTCGTGGATCAGATCAAGGAAGGTCATAAGCAAGTTTCAGAGATAATTAAGTTGAGGGTAGAGATTGAGGGTGGTAGGAAACGAGTTCGGATCGAGAGAGGCGATGGGCGTAATAGTTAGAGGAAATTCGAGATGTGTGTACTGAAATAGGTAAACTAAAAGGAAATCATACGGCTCACTCTTGACATATGCCACATGCACCATGGTAGCACAGATGTATCATACTACGAGGAGCATTATTGGTGGAAGGGCATGAAAAGGAAATTGCGATTTCGTATCCGGATGCTTAACTTTGTCGGCGGGTAAAGGCGAACACGAGACCCGTAGGAAAAATACAACCCCTTTGATTCTGTATGGAAGTGGGATAAGATTCTTATAAGGTTTTGTTCAGGGCCCGAACTCGGAGACAACACGATGCCATATGGGTGATAGTGGATGGTAACGAAATCGGCGCATTTTCTCCCGGTTAGTAATGATGACGGGTGGACAAGTTGGCCTAATTATATGTGGAGGGAGATAGTTAGATTACATGGTGTTCCTATATCGATAGTCTTAGGCGAGATTTAGATTCACATCCGGATTTTTGGTCCGGTTCTGGGATGCCATGGGGACTCGATTTCACTTTAGCCTGACTTTCCATCCTCGGGCCCGATGGTCGGTCGGAGAGAACTATTGACTATTTAGAGGATATGCTTAGAGCATGTATGATAGAGTTTAAGGGAAGGCCCCAGGATCTGCATTTATCTCGATGGAGTTCGCCTGCAACTAGCCGGTTATCAATCCGGCATAGGCATGGCTCCATTTGAAGCATTATATGGTAGGAAGTGTGTCGTACTCAAGTATCTTTGCAGGATGAAGTAGGAGAGAGGAGGCGATAGGCCCGAGTTAGTCTGAATGGCCTTAAGATAAGATCCGGATTAATGCGAGACGGACTCAAGATAGCGAGGACGGAGACGAGAAAAGTTATGCGGACAAGCGCGGTAGGATCTGATTTAAGGTGGGCGATGGGTCTTCCAGTTTCCCTTGGAAAGGTGTCCTCAGTTGGAAGGCCTTGGCGAGGCCCGAATGCATAGGGCCATATGGGATTATTGCGGAGTGGGACCCATTAGCATATAAGATTAGACCCTTCCTCCAAAGTTGTTTAGGTCCATAATGTGTTTCATGTATCCATGCTCATGAAGTACATTTCCAGATCCCTCCCATGTACTCGAGATCGGCCCGGTAGAACTAAAGGATAATTTGACCTATAAGGAAGCGTAGTCACGGATAGTAGATCGCCGAGAGGCTTGAGATTTTTGCGGAATAAGGTCATTCCGTTAGTCAAAGAGTTTATAGGGAATCATGGGATTAAGGAGGCTACGTGGGACTCGGAGGCTCGGATGCCTTGATCAGTATCCTCGAGTTGTTTTTCGGATGGGTATCCTCTTTATGTTGGTTTATTCTGAGGAATGAAATGTTCCAAAGGAGAAGGGAGGATTTATAACACCGGAATCCCGAGATGGTGTACGGTGTAATGTATGCTTATATGTGCACGGGCTTCCTTAATTATTTTAGTATCATAATAAAATTTTTGAAAGTTGTTTTAAGGGTGAAATTATAAAGTTTTCAAATAATTGTGACACTTTTGCAATTAAGGAAAGTTGAGGGGTGGAATTCCAATTATGGAATTTTAAAAGGATAATAATAATAATAAATTACCATAAGGGTTCAGGGAAGCTTAGAAAATTCTCTAAATCTCGGATGATGAAGCGTCTTCGCGCCGTTAAATTCGGTCTCACGAGAAATCCTAGCGACCAGAAAAATTTTGTTAAATTACGAGGCGGTCGAGAATATTTTATAATTTTACGGATGATAAATTAAACTAGGGACTTAGCCGGATGAGATTTTACAAAATCTCGGAAGTTAGGAAGTGGCTTGATTTAAGTTCATTTACAATAAAGTGAACTGAAAATAAATAAAAATTTTCGGGAAAGAAATGGACCCTAATGGGATAACCAATGTTGTCTAAATCATCATATATAATAAGAAAAGATAAATCAAGTCAAATGATCAGTTAGTCAGTTGAGATTTTGTATACACATTTTTATACTTTGTTCACGGATTTGATGGGTGTGCATCGGGCAGAGACAAAGTTGGTTTGCTTGACGAGGCTGCGGCGTAGGTACCAAAAGCAAAGCATTTCTTCACACTTCAAGAGGTAGGAAATTTTCCTATTTGTGTTATTTCGAGCCTAAATGCTATATAATGACTTGAAATTTTCTTAGAGGCCATGAAAGGTTGTAAACTTTAGTCCCAAAATTTTTAGACTGAGTTTATGAATTTTTAGGAATTTTCGAATTTGTGTTAGACCAGTTCGTTTGCATTCGGAATTTGTTTATGGCAGTTCAGATTGAAATTCGAGTTGTAGTCGGACAGAGTTGAATGAAATTTTCAGAAATGTTTTTGAGTGTTTTTAGACTCTATGGAAAGTCGGCGGAGTCAAAAGTTGGCTGAAAAGCAGGATAGTTTTTATAAAGGGCATTTAATATCTTGGGGACATTTTGGTCAATTTCACATCATGTGCTCGATGTCTTTATCGAATGGGACTAGCACGTAAAGTTTTTTAGAATCGAAGTTCATTGATCCCGATCACTGAAAGCCACAGTAATATGTTTTTTATGGTTAAAACGTTGAGCCCCGAGAGCATTTTCATTACTTTGTATGGATTGTATGGCGATTTGAGCATCAACGAGAATCTAGAGTGCCCAGCGAGATTTGAAAGAAATTAGTCGAAAAGGTGAGTACTCAACGAGCCCGTTTAGACTCACGGTTTTGTTTTTAAAAATAATTTTTCGAGTGCGGTGTTGAAGTCGAAAGACCTTTCCGGGATCACACCGATCCTGAGCGTTGTGTTGTGATTATATATAAGATAGGTGGAAAGTAAAAGTAGTAAGTTAAAATGTGACATTTGTATATTAAATATCTTTTGTAAAATATGCATGCATGGTTTTAGAGAAAAAACAGGAGTTCTGATTAAATTATGTTGGATTGATTTCTATCTTATATTTTGATGAGAATGGAGGTCGCATGATTGTAGTTAGTTTTGGAAAATATTGGGAGTGCATTTTTTTATATACGGGTGATTTTTGTATTTTGGAGGCTTGACCCTTGTGCGGTCGTTATCTTCGCCGTTTTAAAGTTAAATCTAAAGGTGTGATTTTGATAGAAAAGTGAAAATTTTTATAATCAATGTTTTCCAAAGACAGTTTCAGCAGTTTTAACGGCTTAGCTTCATGGTAACTTGTCAGTCGAGCGAGCTTGGGCACGGAAGGTTCTTTGTGGAGTTAGCCGCGATTTCCTATCCCAGGAAGTGCAGCCGATCTGGGTTTTTGATCATGTTTAGGAATTGGATGCCTGATCACATCAACTCACTTGCATGGGATGCCCGTAACATCCTGCACATCATTTATAGTGACAGGAAGTATATGATCTGACACACCCCCACCCCCTACTACCGGCGGGTGTCTGCCCTCCGCAATCCCAGCGATTTACTTCTACTTGTGAAAATCTGTGAAGCGAAGCCGTATTGCTTGCTGAAAACTCCTATAAAATATTTTCCTTTTTCCAACTTATGATTTGATAAAATCTCGGCAACATGTCAGCTACAATAAGGACATATTCTAAATCATGTAAACACAATTCACACTATTCAAATATGTGGCTTGACAGTTCTTTCAAAAGAGCCTCGAGGCTTCGGCCATTTTCACAAACCACACTAATAATACGTACATATACTCCTTATACAAATTCAAAGTATTTCACTTACGAATTGTTAATAACCTTGATACAAAATTCGGAGAATCCTAATGCCTTATTTGTCCAGGAGTGCTGTGCAGGAAAATAGTTTTCACTTGAGGAAAATAATAGGCTACGCGAGCTCGGTGAGTGTATGCTTTATAAAATGTTTTGCTTTTTGAAAATATCTCAAAACTATAAAACTCTCTTTTACAATATATTTTAAAAGCCTTGTACTTACTTCTTTAAAGTTTCTAAAACTTTTCATAAATCTAGCACTTGCTTTACTTTGCTTAAAAGTTTATAAAACTTTTTATAACTTCTTGCTTTAAAGTTTCTAAAACTCTTCATAAATCTCTTACTTTAAAAGTTTCCCAGCTTTTTATGAACACGAGAACTTGGGCTCGACCGCTTGCTTTAAAATAAAAGCGGGGCCTAGGCTCAGCGGGTGCACCGATTGGTTGATTCAAAACTGTATAAAATATGTTTATAAATCATCAACGGAGGTAACTCACCTTGTTGTACCCTAGTGAACACGGGTGGGCATCGACCGTGTAGGTGTTGGACTGGGTTCGCTCACTGGAATTGAAAGGCCTGGGCACACTTCACTTCACCTTTTTTGGTAAATATGGTGGAATTGACACAGGTCTCCATCACCATAATTTAATACTTAGTTAACCTATACTCCTCGTGCCACGGTCTCCTTTAAATGCATGATGCATGAACTAAGTTTGCCGACCAGGAAAATCTAAAATGCATGAATGATATCTTTACACCACCGTGCACGTACGGAATACCTCTGACCGGTATGCTTGCTTAGAACTAGGGATTTTAGTTAGGCCTGTTTTCGAAAATATACTTTTTGCTTGCTTTTCAAATATGGTTTACAATCAAAACCATTAAATATCAGTGTAAAACAGTTTATAATATAATACACTAGTATTTGAAAAATATGTTTAGAACACTCACCTTCCTTTTACAATAATTGAGCACGACTCCACAATTTCTCCCACCTCCGCTATTACCCTACACATTCGTGTGTTAGATCACACACGTCGGCTAATATGATTGCACACTTAGTCTTTACAATTAAATTTTTCGAATATGTGGGCCCCAAATGCCATTCACAAGCATATGACTAGATTTTATACTCAAGGGACTTTCATAGAGTCTAAAACACCGAAAACATTACGAAAATTTTGTCGGATATCTGAATAAAATCTGAAATTACAACATTGTCCAGCAGTCCAGGAATTATGACTGTCGAAAATAGTCCCAAAAATTCCTAAAAATTCCTAAACTCGGTCTAAAAATTTTGGAATTTGAAATTCTGACCTCTCGACCTCTCAGAAAATTTCAAGTAATTACATAGCCTTTAGGCTCGAAATAACACAAGTAGGAAAATTTCCTACCTCTTGAAGTTTGAGGAACCGCTAAGATATTGGTACATACGCGTAGCTAGTCCAACTTTACCTTCTACTTCGATAAAAATTTACGATCTGATTTCCATAAATCTGAGAAAAAAACGAAAAGAGAAAAAAATTAAAAATATCTCTCCTTAATTTACGCCTGTCATTTCGTCCCTTTATGACTTTTATCCTTTTTTTTCTTTTCTTATTTGTTTTATTTATTTTAGATACATAATCTATGACAGTCTCATCTGATCCGTTTTCTGCTTTTAAAATTTTGTTATTTCTTTTTAGTTCAATTATTTTAAATGAATCTTAATCTGCCATTTTGACTCCTGCATTTCAGAAAATCTCGTCCCCTCGGCTTCATCGACGACTATCACCTGTGAATTCATAAATATTCCGAATTGGCTCTAATTTGACAAACTTTTTTCGGTCACTAGATTTCGCGAAACGAATTTAATCTACAAGCAATCTCGTTTCATCCCGAGATCTAGAATTTTCTAGGCTTTCCCGAACCATTATGGCAATTTTATTATTATTATACCCTTTAAAATTCCATAATTGTGACTCTTCTCACCCTCCACTTTCCTTAATTTCAAAAGTGCCACAAATGCTTTGAAAACTTTATAATTTCCTCATCCTTAAAAACAACTTTCAAAATACTACTATGACACTCAACAATTAAGGAAGCCCTCGAGCACATATGCGAATCTCACTAAGCATACCTATACCGTACACCCTCTCGACTCCTACAAATCCTCCCTCCTTTAGAACATTCTGGGTCCTCTAAACGAACAAACTAAACTCCAAAGGAAAAGAGCACCTCATCCGGAAAATAATCGAGAGGGTACTAATCCACAACATCCGAGCCTCCCGTCCCAAGCAGCCGCCACTCCTCTCATGATTCTTCCATGTGACTTTAAACTAAAGGAATCACCCATTCTCGCCAACACATGTTCCTCGATCTACAATCCCATGTGTTTCCTTATAGCAAGATTCTCCTTTAGTCGTGACTGCCGCCCTTCTCAACACATGTGAAGGATCCGAGATATATTTCTTAACATCGGCACATGGAATGTATCATGAATCCTTGATAACTCTGTGGCAACTTCAACTGTAGTTAATGTCCCCACTCAGACACAATCCTCATGGGTCCTATAAACTTTGACCGAGCTTGCCTCGCTTCCCGAATCTCAAAACACCCTTCTAAGGGAAATTTTCAAAAGTGACCTCAGCCACCTATCTCGACCGCAAGTCTCGAGACTCGCTTGTCCGCATAACTTTCTCTCAAGGTTTATCTCTTGCTATCTTCTGCTATCACTTAACAACTTTTACTTTCTCCTCAAGGTGATCTACACTAGTTCAAAGGGAGCTGCAGTCTTCTCTCTAGCCTCATCCTGACACATCAGTCCACATTTACTACCTCTGATTGCCTCAGATAGACCATCTCTATCACGGCACGATAAGCGCGTTGTGTAGGCGAGCTCATTAGTGCCAAGCCAGAGTACATCCCAACTCCCCTTAATTCCATCCTGACTCTAGGCATATCCTCTAACGTCTGAATGGTCCTCTTTGACTGGCCATCCGTCAGAGAATGAAATGTTGTCTTTGAAATGGCCAGTACCTAAAAATTGTTTGCAATGGAGCCAAACACGGATGTGAAGGTAGGTCTGATCTGAAACTATAACAGCTTGGAGACCAGTGAGTCTGCTATCTCATCCCACATACATTTGGCGAGTGACTTTTTCGGAGGAGATCTTTGACATGCGCGGAAAATCAGTGAGACTTGTTCGATCGATCACCCATATAGCATCATGTTGTCTAAAATTCCATGGAAGACTGTCACAAAATCATAGTGATCTTCTCCATTTCCATATTGGAATAAGGGTGGCTTGTATCTTCCCTCTGGACTCGTTGCTCTGCCTTCCTGGCAGCCAGGTTAGACATCTGGAAGGCGAAACTTACGATCTTTTCTTCGACCCATTCCCCATAGATGTGTGCTTAGAAGTCTGTACATCTTAAGTCATACACGGATACATATCATGGGGGTAGAATCAGCCTCTTCATAATGTCTCTGGCTCGCCATGCTGGCACACACATTCTATCCCTTTCACTATCATGTCGTCATCCACGATTTGACTTTTATTTTCTTTTCCTTTTCGATCTCTCTTAGCCATTGTCGTGGATGCCTGTTGCCACTACATCACAGTCGATCCACTAGGAGAGGTTTAACATGAAATATGGCTAACAAGGCTCCTGGAATCTCATCTCAATATCACTTTTACAAAGCTCAGGATCCTGCGCCTGGTGAAAGATATGCTGATCTCATATGGGAACAGAGAACTCCTCACATGGTGCCTACTGGTATACGCTGCGACATTGCGCTTTTCTTGGATGGTACTCAATAATATAGTCAGTGATCCGCCAATCAACTCAAGCCATCTTCTTTGCCTGGAGTTTAACTCTTTACGGGTGAAAATATATTGAGCTCTTATGATGCGTAAAGATCACGCAAGGAACACCATATAAGTAATGTCTCCATATCTTGAGCAAACCTGACTGGCTATGACTCTAAATTAGATTGATGTGGGTGTCTCCTCATGCTTCTTTGGTTGTCTAGGGGCATATGCAATCACCTATCATTCTGCATCAAAAACACAACCAAGGCCTTGCGGGGAAGCATCCCTGTAAACCACAAACCATCTCTCCCATTGGGCGAAAACCGGCCCGGGAGGTGAAGTCGATCTATATTGACTCCTCGAAGAGCTGCGCTGTGACATCCACCAATCATACTTAGGCATCTTCGCCTTCGGCTTGGTCGGTGGAACATATCTTGGAGGCCTCATCAAACTTCTGTACCTGCTAAACCATAGGGGCTTCGGGCCTGACACATTCTTTGGCGGTTTCAATTACCACGACTTATTTTAGGGGTCCCGCTCACCCTTAGCTAGATCACATATTTAAGATGTCACCTGTGTCGACAAAATTGTACTTGCTCAACAGCAAACAAGCGCAGCTCCCTTAGGGTGCGCAACTACAATCCTACGAATAATTTCCTCTTGAACTACCGAATACATAGAGGATATCATTGATAAAAGCTATGATGAACTGTCGAAAATCACATTTGGAATACGGTTCATCCCAATCCATGCGCTTCATTCTTTGGGCATTAGTCAAACTAAGCAGACATCACCGAAGCTCACAATGCAGTAGCGTGTCTGAATACTGGTCTTGGGTTATCACTCTCTCTTGCACCCTCAAGCTTGATGATACCCGGAAGCCTCAGGTGTATCTTGCCAAGGTATGCTTGGGCTCGCTGGAGTTGATCGAATAACTCATCGATCCTAGGGAGTGGATACTGATAGCAGATGGTAACTTTGTTCAATTACTGTATAATCTACTTCTGTATGAAACTCCCATCTTCTTTTCCACCGAAGAAGGCGGAGCTTCCCATGGGGGACCATACTTTCAGTTCGGGCCGATCTACTGAACCAATTCTTGGCAGGCCTTGGCTCTCTCATTCTCGGGAGCCATCCCATAAGGAGGTAGAGTAGACGAGTCCTTGGGATCAAATCAATACAATTGAACTCCACCTCTCTTTGCAGGTAATCACCTAATATCATCACAGAACCATCTGGGAACTCTCTAATAACCGGAATCTCATCCACCAGAGTCCCCTCCTTCCCTGTCTCCACCACATAAGCTAGATAACTCTGACAACCTTTATGCAGCATCCTCTGCACTGCCAGGGCGGAGATCATACTGGAAGATAAATCTCTGCGTATTCCTATGAACTTTACCTCTAATTTCCCAAGCCTATGCAACTTTACTTCCTTTTTATAACAATCTAATGTCTTGGCTCTATAATGAGATGGCCAATCCATGACCGAACCACATCAAAATCCCACTCATATCTAAGGCCCTTGAATCATTGAACTCTGTCCCCAATCAGAACTCTACTATCTCGACTACTGCAATGCGAGACTAACAGGATCTCCTACGGGAAACTCTCATCGATGATCCCTCAATGTTTGGTCTCTATCTGAGTGATCTAAGAAGGCCTGGATGCAAATGAATGAGTGTCCTTGGTCATTAATGTATGCTTCTGTGATCAAGGATAGAAATAAGCCTGTCAAGCCCATGCGGGTTGCATCGCATCTACAAGGTCTAACATAAACTCGGCTGAGTGCGGGCCTCATGCACATCCTTGAGTTTTACCTCGCCTCACCATTGCAGCCTCTACCTGTAGTTTGCGGCCCCTCTGGCAGGAGCTTCTCTCCCGAAGACCTCGAGTGCTCATCTCGAATGGGGGTGTTGGGTTGGCTATTGATGTCTACGCACCAAATCGGCTAGGGCACTCTCTAATGAAATGGCCTTCCCGACCATATTAAGAACACCTGTACTATATCTCCTCCACTCCCAAGATTGTCGCCTCGGACATATAATGACAGAGAATGCAGGTGTGTCACTCTTGGCATGGTGGGGCTCCGCGAGTCACGACTAGAGCGGGTCCCGACCTGCACCTCGAGCATTGTAACCTACCCTTGCTTCTCTTTTTCTTTGGTGACAGCTTTGTTGGGAAGTGCCTAGTGCACTCCTCTTCCTTTCTTACTTACTGCATTTTATAGCCATAGTACTTTGCCCGACTCTCGAATGGCCTCAATAAGTCCCAAATCTATTACGAGTAACCACAGACAGGAAGCCACTTTCGGTAGGTGTTTTTAATCTGCCAAAACCTTTTGCATGAGGACTTCATCGGCCTATATATGGAACCAATCCTAACTAATTACGAACCTCTTCTCCTTAATTACGATCTTGCGACATGTTCTTACGCTCTAACTACAATAAGAACTCTCGATCTTTAGTCCTTGTGACTTTGAAAGAAATCTGTCAGTAAACTCTTGTTGAAGCGGTCCAGCCAGTATCCCCTCGGGATACCTCACGTCCACGGCAGCCCGCAATCCTTAATACATCCTTCATTAGAAAGCGAAGCAAGACTCTCTCAGCTCTTGGGTGCAGCCCGTAACTCAAGTAAACCTTGTTCTTTGTCTAACCATAACCATCGCCACGGATCGCCATTCGAAGTCACTTATGGCTTAGCGCCCGGCACGCTCTCTCATCGACCTCCCGGGTTCTTTAAGAACCTCTCTAGGTGGCGGTGGAGGCTGCGGCTAACGACGTCGCTATTGCCCTTATCTGACAATGCATTGCCACAGCTGCGCGTAAGCAATCCACGGCGCGAGGCTCATGTGGGTAGCGGCTGGATGGTCCGGCGACCCTCTTTGCTGGGAGGCTGGGTTCTGTAAGTGTTAGTGAAACCCGACTCGTTTCATCTCTCTCAGGTCTTTGCGGGACCTTCGGAAACCTGCGGAATGACTCTAGCGGAGCTGACCTCGTCCTACACTTTGGCAATAGTGTTGTGACCCACCAAAAATCCAGCTGTTTAATGGCTGAAACACCTCATATGTATGTACTGAGTTTGAAAATGCATGGTTGCCAATAGTGTAAACTTGTATATAGAAACTACGATGCGCCTGTGGGTTTCTAAGACGGCTCTATTACCAACTTGTGTTGGGATCATTTAGTTATACTGACTTATGTACGATACCACCTTAATGCACCCCACCCCTTACTAGCGTGGTGTATGAAGTATCACGAAAAATCCCGACCATTACTTCCTATGAGCTAGAAAATCTGTGATAGAAGCCATATTGTATAGTATAACTGAAAACTCTATCTGAAATTTTTCTTTTCCAACATGATTTGATAAAGCGTCTTTGTGACATGTCATTCTGACCAGGACATATTCTAAATCCTGTAAACACGATTCACACTATTCCAAATATGGCAACCAACAACGTTCTTTCAAAAGAGCCTCAGGCTCACGTTTCCTAAAGCTTTACTATGTACATACATATACTCACTATACAATTTTCAAAGTATTTCACTACAGATTGGTATACTTATTTGTCTGAAAGTCTTGAGAGAAATCTATCTCTGTAAGTCAAGATTCTTTTGTGCACGGAAAATAGTTTTAAAACAGGAAAATAATAAGGCTAACGAGCTCCAGTGAGTGTATCTTTATAAAATGTTTTGCTTTTTGGAAAATATCATGTGTAAAACTCTCTTTTTACAATATATTTTCCGAAGCCTTGCTTGCTTTCTTTGCTTTAACTGCTTTAAAGTTTCTAAAACTTTGTAATCTGCTTGCCTGCTTTACTTTGCTTAAAAGTTTACAAAACTTTTATAACCTTCAACTGGCTTTAAGTTTAAACTTTTCTATTAAATCTACTGGCTTTTTAAAGTTTCCAAAGCATTTTATGTTTCTGGAGTCAGAAATTGACAGCTTGCTTTAAAATAAGCGAGTCTGGGCTGTCGTGCACAGTGGTTCTGTTCAAGCTATAAAAAATATATAAATCATCGACAATTTAGGAGCCTTTCACGTATGCTGTACTAGTGAACCACGAGTCACGAACGCCGGCCGTCTTGGGTGTGGACTTCAGATCCCAGCTCACCTAGGTGAAGACCTGAGCACCGCCCTTCACCTTTTCAGGTAAATGGTGATTGACACAGGTCTCCATCGCCATAATTTAGCTAACGTTAACACTATCTTTCACTGTGTGTTGCGGTCTCCTTTAAATGCATGATGCATGAACCCAAGTTTGTCGATAGGACAAATCCCAAAAAATCATGAATGATATCATGCTTGTAGTCTCTACGCGTCTTGAATCATAACACCGGGTCAGATGAGATTTTACCTGATCAAATATGGCGTAGTAGCCATGTTCACCAAGTGCCATTGTAAAAGATAAAATTTAAAGTTTTCAAAGTGTGGCTTTTTTACCAATTAAGAAAAGTGGAGATGGTGAAAGTATAATTAATAAGAGTTTAACCTAGTAAAATAATAATAAATTGCGAAAATAGTTCGGGAAGTCTCAGAAATTCTCTAGATCTCGAGATGTAGCTTGATTTATCTTAGTTAAGTTGATCTCGCGAAATCTGGCTTTAACCATGAAAGTTCGTTAAATTCAGGGAGCGGTCGGAATATTTTACAAATTTCTGGCGACGGGTTTAGGTGAAACACAGCGAGTTTTGAAAGATCGAAAAATGAGTAAATATTTAAAGAATATTCAATTAGGATAAATGAAATTGAAACCGGGACAAAATAAATTGTTTTGGAGCTGAAACGGATCGAGAAATAAAAGAAAAAGGGACATGTGGGTCCCACTTGGAAAAAAAACGAAAAATAAACTTGATTTTAAGGGGCGGTTCTGGCAGGCAGAAATGGTTTCACAGCAAAGCTTCAATTTTCTCATAAGCAGTTTTACAACCATTTGCATGCGATTTTCCTTATTGGAGGTACAAACGGCAGGCGGCGGCATTTAGAACTTATAGTACTCCATGAGCCCAGTTTGGCTCTGCGGTTTGTTTTAAATAATTTTGGTGCGAGTGTTGAAGCCCAGACTTTTAAGGATTCTCGGTCCCCAGACAACGTGTTGTAGATTATATATATAAGATAGATTAATAAAAGTAAAATTAGTAAAAAAGTTAAATGTGACATTTTGTATATGTAAATATCTTTGTAAAATAACCATGCATGGACTTTTTGAGAAAAACAGGTTGCGAACAAAGTATGTTAAGTTGATCCTTATCTTATATTTTGATGAGGACTGAGGTCTTCACTATTGTTGTGATTGGACAATTTGGAAAACATTGGGGTGAGGCTGGACCCCTTCCTAGTGTGAAGCATCACATGACTTCTCCGATGAACCTCAGGCAGAAGTAAACTCATTGACAATTCTGTATTTAAAGCGGGTTCAGCTGCTAAAGCGTCTTTGGAAAACATGGGTTATAGAATTTTCACTTTCTATCAAAATCACACTTTTAGATTTAACGAAATCCGTGGCCTGCTGTGCTCGGTGGTCGAAGCCCGAAATACAAAATCTTTGTTTAACAAAACAAAGCTCGTATTTTCACATCCATTCTGATCGTAAGGACCTGCGGTCCTCCAGCCGAAATAAGTGGGGATCGATCTGACAAATTTCGCCATAGCCAGGTTTTTTCTCCGCCATACATTACATATTTAAAAAAATCTTAATTCTCTAATTTCAAAATCTAAATATATGTTGTTCAATTACATATCCATCCCATACATAAAGTTTTACATCCTGAACCTTAAATGGCACCTATATAGCAACAAAATGATGACGTCCTGTCGTCCGCGATAGCACACAGTGGAATATATATAGCTACAAAATGAACAAAACAGAATTGTTAAACAGAGACGTGGGCTATTCCTTTGGCAAGCGAGCAGAATTTATCATTTTGTTTATAATTTATGTCAATACATGTATAACATACATTGTTTTGGCATCACGAGATTTAAAATACATGACGTGAGCTTACTAAGTCATCTCGACCCTTCAGTTCTGAATTTTCTTATGTCGTCCGTGAGGCGTAAAACATGCCCGAGCGGCTTTACAATGCGAATTTGCGCCGCGGTGCTGGTGCTAAAACTGCGAAGCTATTCTGGAAGATTTCTTTGTCGCCGCGTGGTGTGCAAACTATAAATATCATTACGTTGCGATTGTACGCATCATGGCGTGGTGCTTATACTTCTATGGCGGCGTATGTGAGCAGGGTTTTCTGCATCGTTGCGTAGTGCTAATTGTTTCTTTGTATGGCGACTATGGATGGACTCTGGCGTCGTCACATAACTATTGAGCTCTGCCCCATATCATGAGGATTACACATAGGTTTTAAACCATTCACCCAGTGTCAAAGTACAAATCTAACTTGTTTTGAAACTACAAAACTCTCTTTCAAATATTTTCTTTTAGATTACTGCTCAATATTCATTACCAACATCAACCAATTTACATAAAATTGGAAAAGATTCTTAGGTGTGAACCACTTCCTTGAAGCCCATCACTAAAATTGGCTTGTCTCTCACGAGGGCTCGTGGACGTCGCTCCGATGCCACTACTCGTGGGCGTGGCTCCAGTGCCTTTATTAAGAAAGCCGCATGATGCGCATTAATCATAACTTCCATTTAATTCGCATTACCTCCTTAAAAGCGAATGAACAAGTACCCTTAAGCAAAAACCCACTCATTAAGGATGACCTTTTCCAACAATCACTATGGGCTATGACTCAAAATTATTCAAACGGTCTTCAAAATTTATGAAACTCAGATCGGATCTTGAATATAGCCAATGACATCTCTTTGAATTTCAATTTAAAATTCCCTTCTCTAAAGCCCTCAACCACATATGCAATCTGCACGATAGTATGACTCTCGTTTGGCGAGGCCATAAATCTGCACATAGCTCCACTTTAAACCATTTTCTAGGCACTTTACGATTAAAATTTGATTGAACTTCCTTGAGATAAATTTTCCCCTAAGTACATTTCTACGATTTTGTGAATCTTTCAATTCCGATCTGTGAAATATGAGCAAGTTATGGCCAAAATGCAAAACTGGTCAAAACCAGAAAGCAGGACATTTCCTGTACCGAGACTGCTGCTTAAAAATTTACAAGTGTGTTTCTCTTCCATTTTCTTTCACTCTAAGCATAGTGCATTATCACACATTTCAACACTTGTCACCAAAAGTCTACATCAAACCTAACCATTCATTCTCGCTTGATTTGTCAAAGCTAATCTATTAATCCATGGCTTTCAATTTGTATCAAATCATCATCATATTCAACCTAAATGCCACTTGTTTAACATCCATACAAAAGTAAATCATTAGGCATGAAAAACATAAAAATCAACTTTCCCACCATGAAAAACTTACTTGTTTCTTGGGTTTCCTTGTCTTCTCTTCCTTGATTCACTTGGGACTCACTTGGAAGCTTGAAGAGAATAAAAATTCCACCTCTACCACTTTGCCCTACCCTTTCTCCTCCTCTTTTCTCCTTCTTCCTTTCTTTTCTCTCTTTTCTCATTTTTCTTTCACTCTCTACACATGCAGTCCTCTTTTAATAGACTTAAATCCCGAATTTTAACTGGACTTTAAAAATGTTGTTCCAAAGTGCCCTTAAGTAACAAATGCTCGTTGGTTGGTTTAAAGTGGTGCTCTTTTATCAAGCTTCTCATTGAGTCCATTCCATGAGACCAGGTCATTTACCCATTATTTAAGTATAACTTAGCCATTAGAAGATTTTTGATTGGCTAGTACAGTTAAATATCTCAATTTATAAGCGATTTTATACCGGTTCGCGCATTCACGCTTTTATATCGATTATGTCGAAAATATTACATGGTGGATCATATTTAAATTTGAGCATAAAATATTTAACTAAATCCTTGAGTGAATTTAGTACGAAATCGCTAGAAATCAAATTAAATCATTAAAATCGATGTCCGGACATAGCGTATTATTACCGAATTACGTTGGATCACTGCTATGAAACTATCAAAACGATTTCAGTTCACTTTATTTCAGTTTAGTTGGTCTTTGTAATTATATTAGGACACATTTTTTGTATTTTAAATGATTTCGAAAAAATTTCAACCTTGAGCTCGATTTTGGTCCGTCACTATTATCATAAATCTCTATTCTGCCACAAATATCTCAGTTAATCATGGAATGGGATTTTTAACACAAATTCTTTGCAAACCCTCGTTGGATATAATAAGAAAATCATTATTCCTTGGGCATTCGGTTTACAATTTTGAATTCCACTTCATGTCGAATAATGATCAGGACGACATTAAATTCTAATCTGCGCGGTTTGCTCGTTGGACCTGTCGGTTCAAAAACTACTATTATAACATTGTCGAGGTTGGGGTTTTACAATCACCCCTCGCATAAAATTTCGTCCTCGAGAAATTAAAACATTAAATACTGCATCGAGAGATGGGGCAATGCCTCTTCATGCTCTCATGCTCCCGTGTAGCTTCCCTGCCCCATGTGACTCCTCCAGCGATACCTTCACCGTGGGGATAGTCTTGTTGCGAACTGCTCTCATGATTAGAGGATGCACCTTTGGTTCCTCTTCGTATGTCAAATTCTCTGCTGTTCCCTTGCAGTTGCTCATGAAATACATGTGAAAAGTGCAGTGTGTACTACCCGGAAAACATAGAAACATGGAAAACATCATTGAATGCATTCGAGTCGGATGTGGCTATCGATATCTGCTCTCGATCCTCTCGACAATCTGTATGTTGTCTCGTGGACTCGGCTTTTACGTTTCCCCAGTCTTAAATGCGCCCTTCCATGGAAATCTTCCAAAATACCATATCCCCCTGCCGAACTTTATTTCCGGCGTTGTCCGCGCCAACACTACCATGGTCTTGTGCAATTTCAGTGCATTCGCCTGCTTTGATCTTGCTCCTGAGTCGCGAAACGATTTCCGGACACCCGCTAATTTCCCTCACCTACCTCGTCCCAATGAGTGGTGGCATTTCAGTCCATAAGAGCCCCTCATGGGGGGCCATTCCATCTTGGCTGATAAGCGCATTATTGTATGCAAACTCCATCGGGTAGATGGGTGTCAGCTCCCTCTAAGAAGCTCCGTAACACATGCTCTAGCATATCCTCTAAATTACAGTTCTCTCAGTTGGCCATAGATGCATTGGATGAAAAGCCGTCTTGAAATGCGGAGTTTAGTGCCAGGGCATTAAATGGCCCAGGCTGAAAACCGTGGAGTAAACACGGGATCTACGTAAAAATAATGGAAGCTGGCGTACCATGCAATCGATAATCTCTCTAGCATTATAATTGGGCGACTTATCAATGAATCACTATTCTTGATAGTGGGAAATGGGCTGATTTAGTCAGTCTGTCCACAATCACCCATATCGTATCATGTCACTACATTGTCTGGGAAGTCTGTATCACGAAATCATCGTTGATCCTTTCCCACAGCCCCACTCGGGAATGGTAAAGAAATTTGTAGTAAACTGCTTTGGTTTCTGATGTTCAATCTTAATTGTTAGCAAGTTAGGCACTTAGATACGAACTCTGCTGTCTCTCTCTTCATGCCTCTCCACCTTAGTGGTCTGGAGTCCGATACATCTTAGTACTCACAGTGCATCGCATATGCTGATAGTGTGCCTGCCATGTTCTTTCTTGACTCTATCACATCGGGGACACATAATCCTCACATTGTGCTAGTGTCCCATCATAAATGGAGTGAAAGTTACTACGTTATTTGAGCTCTATCTTGCTACTAAGATTTCATCAATACCAGGTCTGAGCATCAGAGTCTCTAATACGTCACTAACTTGGCACTTTTATGAAAAATTTGTTATTAAAAGTACGACTCTATTTGTCTAAGCGACCCCATGAATCTGGTTCTCTTAACATTGTCAAATGCACTTTAAAGGCGAGATAAGAACTAGGGCTTCTGCTTAGCGCATCTGCTACTACATTGCCACTGGGTGATGTGATGGTGCGATCATAGTCTTTGTGAGTTCTATCCCCTCCTGCATCACCGTGTTCAAATCTTTTTGCGAATGAATGCTGGGGACTTTTGTGATCGATCAAAGATTACGATTACTCCATAAATTAGTGTCGCCATATTCTCAGAGGCGAACTTCGACGCTAACTCCTAAATCATTGGTGGATAGTTTACTTCTTGCCTTTAATTGCCTTGAGCATAAGCTATCCTCTATCATCTTTGCATCGACACCACGACTAAACCTTACACGGAAACTATCAGCGATATCTTGTAAATCTCGCTTCTGGGGGAGTGTGAAAATATTGGTGCGATGGTCGATCTTTTCTTTAACTCATGAAGCTGTCTGACAGGCTTGACTGAATGAACTTTTTCTTCTTTTCCTTGTTAACCGGTTAGTGGAGTAGCTATCTTTGAGAACCCTTCTCTGAACTTTCTATAGTAACTTGGTAAACGAGAAACTTCGACTTGATTATGTTCGGTAGGTGGTTTCCAATCTACAATGCCTCTATTTTCGAGGGTCTTGAAATACCCTGGAGGATACCACATCATCCCAGAATGCTACTCGATCTAACCAAAATTGGCATGATGAACTTTGCATAGTGATGTTCTCTCGAGTTTGTAATACTATCTCAGTGCTTTGCATGCTCTTTACTACTTAGGTATACGAGATATCATCGATGAAGACTATAGAACTTGTCTAAATAAGATTAGAACCACAATTCATCAAATCCATAAAAATTCTTTGGGCGTGGTTAAATGAATGGCATCAAAATTCATAATGCAGTATCTAGTTCGAAGTCTTGGGAGCATCTTCCCTACGCACCTTCAATTGATGATACGATCGCGGATCTATCTTTCAAAAAAAGAAGACCTTAGCTCCCTTGTAGGCCGATCAAATAGATCATCAATTCTTAACGTGGATGCGATTCCGGATGGTTACTTTGTTGAAGTACATCCATAATCGATGCATAGCGAGGAGCTCCCATCTTTCTTCTTAATAAACAACGGAGCTCACGATGATGTACTCATCTTAAGCTTTACTCAACAATTCTTCCATTTGCACCTTCAATTCTTTTAGCTCAGTGGTACCATCCGTCTGGCGCTATAGAGATAAGACTCTATGCAGCGTAACAATTCAATTAATCTCTGTCAGGTGGTAACCTGTTGGGTCTCGGAAATACATCAAGAACTCGTTACCCCCACAGGAACTACGCTTGGCCCATCTCCGCATTTGCCGAGATTTTGTGTATCACCAATTACCCTGACATGCTTCTAGAAGCATCGCCCAAACACTTATGTGATTAAACTGTAGGGTATCTTCCTCTCTCCGTAAGATCACTTGGTTCCCAGGGTTGACTATTTGGACCTCTTTCATAACAATCAGACGATGTGCTTGCGATGTTTAATAACAATCCATTTTTGAAATGATGTCAAAGTCATGAATATCAGTACTATTAGATCGACCTCGAACTCTTGACTTGCTATGATCACTACTTCCACAATAGACTCTATTCGCAATAAGCGAAAATCACCGTGGAAGTGACACTACCATCTTACACTGGTGGGACCATCTCTATCATTCTCATGAACTCAGAAATACAAAAGAATGGGTGGCTCTAGATCCCACCAATACATGAGCATCAGTATTAATAAGAAATGGTTTTGTGACACCTCTCACAGGTAACATCGGCCGCGTTGGGTCAGTATACCTACAGTAGCTGACCGAGGTCCTACACATCGGTGCTACAGATGGTCTAGGTTGTCCCTCTAGAGTATCCTCTCTACCTTTCCTCATGAGGCGCCCATGCACTGTGCTTCCTATCCAGTCTGGGGGCCGCCACATCGTCCCTGACTCCCACGTGCCCGAAATTTGTAGATATGACCTCTGACGGACTCTGTTGTGTCTTGCACTTGGACAATCCTCATGTGACCCTCTTGGCCTATAAAACCTGATCCACATACAAAGGGCACTCAGATGTGATCATTACATCTACTACACCTTGGTCGGTTTATCAGTACAGCTCTGGACCTTTGATGGCCGAAACGAGAACTACGGCTTTGACACTAGGGTCTCGACTCGCTGGAGCTACGACACATCAGCGAGTGCGACCACTCACTTAGGCATCTTACTTGGCCTCTCCAGTGGCTACCGGTCCGGCTCCTCGCCAGGCGAATTGACTTTGACTTTAAGGCGGTGTTTTCTGCTCTACTACAGTGCTACCTCTGCTTGCCCATATCTGGTATGTGATCTAGGATGTCACTATGGTCCCTAATTATGAAAGTTGGGCCTGCCTGTAATCTGTTGATCTTCTCTTGTTGTTCTCTGCGAAGAAGAACAGGCGAGATCAACTCGAAAACTTCTTTCGTACTGGGACCCGAGGAGTTCCCACTGCCTCAAATCGTAAACTCTTGTTTGGCGTCTTTATAGCTTTTAGGAAAAAAATCTCTCGTAAATTCTCTTGAATTTCAGCCATGCACCCTGCGGGTGTGTACCGATCGCCTTCCACCCGATCCCTTGACTGCGATCTTTACAAGTAGGAAGGCGGGAATAGGAGCCCTGCTGCTCCCTCTGTGCCCGTCATGCAGCAGAATCTCGCCCGTTTGCCTCTATCCGCGGCTTTCTCTGGGTCAGCATTACCCATCATGCGGCTTGGCCTGGTACACAGGCGCTCAATGAATATCGGACTCTCAATTTTGTGAAGGGCATTTGCTAACTATCTGTGCCATATGTTCCATACATACAGAATAGGTCCTCTGGTAGGCTCTGGTCGTGATGTGATGGTGTGGGTGTGCGAGGCTCGGCCTGTTGATGAACTAAATCAACTGCTCTCTATCTGGTGTGGGTGCCTCTGTGTTTGCTTTGTTGCTTCCTCGGATGAGCCTCGGCCCGGCTTCATGGAGTAAGGTGTACTAGTACACTATCTATATTGGCAACAAATCATTTCAAGTTTAATACTAACTCAAATATAATGCAGTGATAATTCCGTACAATATGTATCTGAGTGTGCATATTCACTGATCTTTGAATTCAAATCTCTATAACATGCTTTAACATCACGATCAATGAAAACATAACTCTTGAAATCTGAAGAATGATGTGTACCTGAGAATAACTTCATGCCTTAAGCATAACTAGCACACAAATTTGTGCGAAATATTTCTTTTCTCTTAAAACTTTCTTTCATGAATGAGAAAAAAAACCTGCTCACGATACCAGCAGCGGACCCCTTCTAGTGGCGAAATGCGCGGCTACTCACGAGTAACCTCCGATAAGCTTCCTTCCCATTGTGAGTTACCATGAAGCTAAGCCAGTTAAGCTACTAAAGCGTCTTTGGAAGAACATGGGTTATAAAATTTTTCACTTTTCTATCAAAATCACACTTTTAGATTTACTTGAAAATCAGCGACATACTTATTTGCTCGGTGGTCAAGCGAAGTAAAATCACTTTGTTTTAACAAAATTAAACCGATATTTTCCAAATCAGCTACAATCGCAAGGTTTGGTCCTCATGAAATATAAATTGGGATCAATCCGACAAATTTCATCATATGGGTTTTCTCAAAAACCATACATGCATATTTACAAAGATATTTACAATTATACAATTTCAAAATCTAAATATAGCTAATTGTTCCATTATATCCATCTCATACAAGTTTACATCTGGGTCATAAATAAGCCCACCTATATAACCTTGAAATGATGGCGTCGTCGATAAAAGCGATACTTACACGATTGGAATATATATAGCTACAAATGAACAAACAGAGTTAGTGCAGCCCGAAGATAGATATCCAGCCTCTCTCTAACATGACAGTTTATCATTTGTTTTATAATTTATGTTAAAAACCCCCTATGTATATCCTTTAATTATTTTAACCATCACGGGCGATTTAAAACTAACGCCAACGTGAAACTTGCTAAGTATCTCAACCACTAGTTCACGAATTTCTTGCGCTTCGTGCGTGGGGCGCTAAAACTTATCGACAGCTCTGATAAGATTTCTTGCATCATGGTGTAGTGCTAAAACTGGGCAACTACGGCGGAATTTCTTGCGCCAGCCACGTAGTGCAAACTATACAAATATCCAGCTTCACGTTACGAGGTATGCGCCATAGCGTGGTGCTTATACTCTATAGCCGAGCAACTATAGGCAGATTTTCTGCATCGTTTCATGATACTATTGTTTCTTTATTGTGGCGACTATGGTGAATTTCACAGCATTCGTCACATAGCAGCTACAAATCTAACATATCTTAAGGATTACACATGGGTTTTAAAACTACATTTGCCAGTGTCAAAGTACAAATCTAGCTTGTTTTGAAACTACAAAACTCTCTTTCAAATATTTTCTTTTAAATTACTTAACTCCATATTCATTACCAACATCAACCATTTACCACCTGTAGAGATCTTAGAGTGGCGAACCACTTACCTTGAGCGTCTCCGTCAAGCGTCTCTCTGAGCTCGTGGACGTCGCTCCGTGCCTACTACGTGGAGAAAAAGTGACTCCAGTGCCGCTGTCAGAAAACCCACAATTCTGCGTGTCGTAACCCAGTTTTAATTCTACTTTACTCACTTAAAAGCGAATATGAACAAATTCTGCTTGCATGGCTTCAAAAACCCAGCTCATTAAGGCGACACTTTTTCCAACAATCTTATAGACTTTATGGCTAAGTATTAACGGTCTTTGAGTTGTAAGCTACCAAGATCAGTTCTTGATATAATAATGACATCTCTTTAAATTTTGATTTAAATTCGCCTCTAAAGCCCTCAACCACATGCTGGCTCCTGCGACATATTCTGATTTGGCAGAGCATAATCTACATAGCTCCACTTTAAACCATTTTCTGGGCACTTTACGATTCGGTGATTGAACTTCCTTGGATAAATTTTCACTAAGTCTATTTACCCAGAATTTTGGATAAACAAATTCCGATACGAGAATGGCAGTTATGGCGAATAAAACTGAGGTCAAAACAGAAAAACAGGACATTTCACATTACTTATATTCACCCGAAAAATTTCTGCGAATTGTGTTTTACTCTTGATTTTTCTTTTGAAACTCTAAGCAACCAATCGATGCATTATACCCATTTCAACACTTATCACAAAAGTCTACATCAAACTAACCATTCATTCACTTGATTTGTCAAAACCTGTCCCAATGTGTTTCTCGTTATCTCAAAATCGTGCAATCCTATTCTGACCTAAATGCCACTAATTTAACATCCATACAAGAAAATCAAATCATTAGGCATGAAAAACATAAAAATCCATTTTCCCATGTGTTTTTACTTGTTCTTGGGTTCAACTGTCTTCTTACTTGATTAACATTTCCGCTTGGAAGCTTGAAGAGAATAAAAGTGCCTCTACCTTTCTTTCTTTCTCTCCTCTTTCTCCTTTCTTCCTTTCTTTTCTCTCTTTTCTCCTTTCTTTCCTCTCTATGCATGATCCCCTCTTGCGAAGCTTCGTCACCCCGAAATTTTAGACTTTAAATATTATTCCAAAAGTGCCCTTAAGTAACAAATATATCATTGGTTTGGTTTTAGTGAATTACTCTTTATCCCGACTTACAAGTTAGTCCCATTCAATGAGACAGTCATTTGCATTATTTAAATCATAACTTAAGCCAATTAGAAAGATTTTGATTAGGTAGTACAATTAAACTCTCACCGAATTATAAGCGAATTTTATACCGGTTCGCTATTCTTGCATATCGATTATATGTCGAAAATGACATGGTCGTATATTTAAATTTGAGCATCAAATATTTTACTTAAATCCTTCACGAGTGAATTTGTTCAAAAATCGCGAAATCGATTTAAAATCGTTAAAATGGAGTATCCGGACCAATAGCGTGGTGCAGTGCGATTAAGGATCTGCATGGAAGCTATCAGCGAACAGTTTCACTTATTTCAGTTTGATTTAGTCTTTTTATGATATGTCCAGGACATTTGTATTTTATTGATTTCAGAATTTCGCGGAGCTCCGATTTCGGTCAGAATCACTATTCATAAATCTCTGATGCCTGTCTCCAGGTTGAAATTAAGTAAGGCGAAATTTCTTACAGTCATGCAAACCCCTCCCGTTCGGATATAATAAGAAATCATTATTCCTTAGGGCATTGATTCTGATTTTTGAAAATTGAGCCATTGTCAAATGGCGTGTCGGGCATTCTAAATTCTAATCTACCCTCGTTTCTATCATTGGTCTCTAATCAGTTCAAAAAGCTACTATTATAACATTCAATCGGGTTGGGGTTTTACGAAGTGTATATTTTGTTATCTAGTGATTTTGTATTTTAGGCTTTGACTACGCTATGATCGTTATCTTCGGTTTTCGTTAAATACAGGTGTGATTTTGATAGAGAAAAGTGAAAAATTTTATAGCGCGTTTTCCAAATACGGTTTTAACGGCTTGGCTTCATGGTAACTGTCGGTCGGCGAGCTTAGTGGGAGGTTCTTAAATGGAGTTGCGTATTTCTAAATCCTTAGGAAGAGTGCAATCACCTCCCGACCGAGTATCTTCTAACTGGCGACCTTGGAACTTTAGTTAGGCATGTTTTAATATACTTTTTGCTTGCTTTTCAAATCTTCTATTCAACAATTCATCTGGAGTGTAAAGCAGTTTATAATATAATACTGCTAGTATTTGAAAAAATATGTTTAGAGCATCTTCTTTACAATAATTGACACGACTCCTAATTTCTCCCGCCTCATTATTACCTACGCATTCGATGTATTAGATCACACAAGTAGGCTAACCAAACAATTTGCACATGGTCTTTACCGATTAAAATTTTCGAGAAAGATGTGACTGAAATGTCATTCCACGGGCGTATGCTTTGAATTATAGGCTGATGGACTTTCATAAGTGCAGCAGTAGAAAATATTTACGAGAAAATGTCAAACTTAATCTGAATAAAATCTGAAATTTAGCGAACTGTCAGAAAAGTCACCGAAATTTATGGACTGTCAAAATAAGTCAAATTCTAAAATTCTTAAACTCAGTCTAAAAATTTTGGGACTGAAATTCTGACCTCTCCGGGCTCTAGAAAATTTCAAAGTAATTACTTTAGCCTTTAGGCTCAAAATAACACAAGTAGAAAATTTTCCTACCTCTTGAAGTTTGACGAACCGCTAAGATATTATTACCTACGCATAACTCTCGTCACGTAGTCCAACTTTGCCTTTTGCTCCGATAAAAATTTACTGTCCAATTTCCATAAATCTAAAAAAAAAAAAAACGAAAAGAGAAAAAAAATTAAAAATATCTCTCTTTCCTCTAATTCTCCACTTCCTCTGTCATTTAGATCCTTTATGACTTTATATTTCTTTTTTTCTTTCTTTCTTTATTTGTATTATTTATTGTTGTTTATTATATAACTTATATTACCTCAATGGTCCGTTCTATTCCAAGGTTTTTATTTCTTTTAGTTCAATTATTTTAAATGGAGCTTTAACTCAAGCTAATATTAGACCCAGATTTTTAATTAAAAATCTCATCCTGAAGATCCTTGGTGAATTATCACCGGAAATTCTAAAATATTAAGTTGTCATAGGAATTCGTGAGAAACTTTTCTGGGTCATAGATTTCGAGAGGAATTTGCGGCGCGGTTCGTTTTAGATCATCCAGAGATCTGAAAATTTTCTAAACTATGATCAGATTCAATAATTGTGTGTGTATTCTTTAAATTCCATAATTTATTTCATATCCGTTTTTATTTGATTAAAGTTCTCCGCAATATATTTTAAGGCTTTATAATGAATTTGTCCTTAAAAACGGCACGAAATACTACTGTGACGCTCGATATTAATGAAGGTAGCGGTGCATGTATGTGACCTACGGTTACTATATCTCTAGTACCTCTTCTTAGGATGGGCGTTACAATCCCTCTATTACATGAGATGATATGCGACATCGTGGTGTGTGCAATAATGTGTTAATAGCTCATAATGGAGCTCCTTCTGGAACAGAAGTTAATAATCCACCAAACCGGCATCCTAATTGCATCTAACGGTCGGCGGTGTTTGGCAATTGACAAAATTTCTTGCGAACAGCTGACTTTTAGGTAGCTAAACTTCAAGTACAAACAGAACAATAATCAAACTATATGTTAATAAATAGTGTGGACAATTCCATTTAAATGTGCGTGTTTACCAAGCGTATGTTACCCTACTTTTCTTGTTTGCGGGAGATAATGTTTGCGCTTGAGTTGGAAGTTGTCCATACTACTGCACTTTTGGTTAGTAATTGCATGCAAACATTCATAATAACAACATTAACATATAAAACAACCTATTCAAATTACTAATTATAATAAATTCCAAAAAGTAAAAAACATAGCATATTCAAATGACAAATTAAGCAAACTTTTGTAACGTTCAAAACATAGTATTAAAAAATCTATCACAAATTAATATTGATGACACATTGGATCATGCAATGGATTTTTGCACGTTTATCTGTGTGTCCTGCCAAATAACATGACAATATAGTATGCGCTTATCTTAAAATTAGGATTCTATATGCTTTTCCTGGAGTCTTCCAAAGCCCGGCCTTTTATGCATGGTGGCAAGCACCCAAGAAAACATTCCCTGTCTCGAACAACCCATTGTCATCGATATCGACGTAATATCATGTGTCTCTATACTATGAAAAATGCTTGAGGTATACTAATTGTTGTGTAGATAATTTCAACATATTATCAATGAAGTCTGCCAAAATTTTGGCCTATGAAAATTATATCTTTTGTTGAATGCATGCTCGCGAGATATCTGAATATTTACCAACGATGACATGTGCATGTTTTTTCCATATGTCAACATTCAAAATTGGATTACCTTACCCATAACTACAACAAAAGAAGGTCTCCATGAATGGGCTGACCGAGTAAACCTCACCTTTAGCAATATTATTCCTTACTTTCTCATTCATTTTTGACTCGATTGTACCTTTCCAATTGTTGGATTCTTGTCTATCTTAATAAGCATTGCCCCCAACTTAGTGATATGCTCAATGATGAAGTTGTAGATGGAATGATGATGTTCATTTCTTAACCAAGCATTAAAAAGACTCGGTAGGGTTAGTTGCCATTTTGTCCCATCTACGAGTTGGGAATTTTGTCATGACGCAATTCTCAGGTTCATTTTGTTAAATCCATGTTGCTAATGGCCCATTATACTTTCGCAATTCAAACATGTGAGCATTATAGTCAGTATCCAATCTCGCATAAGCAATTTTATTTAGGCATTCAGTGCATTTCCTTCCTTATCCTTGTATTTTGCTATTTAAAGCACTAAAGTTCTTCTTCAAGTATGGCGATAACAATAAACATGGTTCTACGATCCAAATATACTACAGCTACACTGCTGAAGAAGACTCGGATGCTATCTTATATAATGGCTCTTTCCTTATCTGACAACTTTCTTTACATTTTGTAGAACCTGACCAATCGTCTTAATTTTCTGACCTCATAACGTCAAATGCTAATGGGAACATCTTTGTCATTTATAATATCTTACGTTATCAATGAAGGGAATAAGGCACCGTATGACTCTTATGTAGAATGAGTCAATGACAATGATTAGTCAAACCCATTATAAGCCCTTGGATAGACCTTTTGTATGTACAATAAAAGTTGTTCAAAATGGTCTTCATTTACAGGCATGTCTCAGCTCTGGCTTGAGCTCAGTTACTTGAGATGATTACAACCATTACAACCAAGGCAACGACTTATAATAATTCTTAGGCTGACCATGTATTCTATCCTTGGATTTTTTCTTCATTTCCACGTTTGACAATAAGTCAATCTCATACCATGCTCTAATGGAAGTCTTTAAGCAAATTTGTTGTGATTGGTACTGAGTATATCAAATGACCTCATCAATAACCATAGAGCCTTGTTAGATCTTACAAATAAAATAGTTGAGATGAAGCTATCATCTAATATGACTATGGTTATTTATAAATGTGTGCACTTTGACAACATTCGACACACCTACTGCATGGCAAGTTATTTTCCAAGGCCATCCATTGACTGTGCATGTAACAATTATGTGCTTATAACTGTTTCTTTTGTTGTAGTACCGAAACCTATCAGATAAGGACATTAGGTACACAGCATCCCGGAATAAATGCTTATTTGGAAATGTTTGATACCTTGCCCATGATTGGATTTAGAGTACCATAACTTGCAATGAATGGCGTCTCAAGTTACATTTGAAATACCTCATTGTCTAATATTTGATCATTTTAGATATATTCATCGAGCAAATTCTACATTCGGATTTTCATTGATAAGTAGTATTTTCAAATGTCAGAAGCAACAATAAAATTAGTAAGACTCTATTCACATTTGAATTTCCATTGATAGAATGGGTTCATTATTAGAAATTAGTTGAATAGGTGTGGGACTCTATTAACAAACATGGAAGTAAACTTTAGTCGTTGTTAAACATGTACTTTACAAAATGGTATGACAATTTTGTAACTATAGTGAATGTAAATTAATATACTTAGAAGGTGCAATTACATCAACTACAACATCAGTTTTTGGAGACACATACAAACGACAATACATGTCCTTGAATCTGAACATCTTCAACAATTCTTGCTCATCAACGTATTATCTGAAATGATGTGGATCAAATTTACATGTGTAATGCAATTTCACGGGTGACTGGATCAATCTCAAGTTACCTATAAACTAGTGAAACAAATTCCTCAAACGAAATATGCACTTTCATACATAGTAATCCTTGCACACCCTTGTATTCAGGTGATTCATTTGCATCTTTCTGAATTTTCCCACTTCTACAACAAACATTTCCGTTCTCCATCTTCTTCAGTTATACCGTTTAAACACATTTACAAATTAAATGTTCATTAGTTACACGGTCAAACATATGTAAACATAATGATAACTATCTTATGCTAGATAGTGTTACTACTAGACCATACTCTTTATTTATTGTAATCAATATGTCTATATGACATATTTAATATCACAATAAAGGAGTCACCTACAAAATAGGTATGTTGGAATCAAATAAGAGCTACTTAATGGTTAAGAATGTATGGGAGCAATTACTTATTGGATTGTCCATTAAGGTAGTACTTATGTCTGTTATTGTAGTACCTGTAGAATATTCAAGTGGGACCTATAACATGTTATCCTCGTACCTCATCAATCATGCGTCTTACCAAACTTGGTATAACAATCCTTCTTTATTTATTGTAATCAATATGTATATATGACATTTTATATCATAATAAAAGAGTCACCTACAAAATAGGTTTGTTGGAATCAAATAGAAATTACTTAATGGCCATGAATGTATGAGAGCAATTAATTATTGGACTGTCCATTAAGGTAGTACTTATGTCTGTTATTGTAGTACTTGCAGTATATTCAAGTAGTACCTATAACATGTTATTCTAGTACCTCATCAACCATATGTCTTATCAAACTTGGTATAATAGTCCTTTAATGAATTGACATTTTTTCCTGGTCCTTAACTTTCTATTTTTGTTTTTTGTTTCGATTGTACAATAAAACAAATAGAAATGTTATTGCATACTAAGGGAACATTTATAAAACAGTATGGAAAAATTAACGCAAATCAATCACAACTTCACTTTCAGGAAATTTTTAAAAAACAAAACGAAATAACATCACATAATACTAACATGGAGGTGTTAACAAATGACACATTAAAGTACTTACAAAGCTCTAAATTCGATATTATGGAAAAAAATTAGTCCTCTGTTATTCTTATTTGGTTGTGACTGGTACCAACGTCTTTTGTTGTAGGGCTATTCAGAACAATTTTCACGGAATTTAGAGCTTTTTTCTTAAATACATGTGGCCTTTTTTCCTTACCTTTGCCATAAATGACTAATTCTGACCTATATAAATTTCGGCTTAATTCTTCCCATCCTTCGACATAATGAACACACCACAAATAGGGACAAATGCGTTTGCTAAAAATTTGTCAGTGAAATGGGAAGGAAATGAATACTCCACTTAGAAAGGGTCCTTGATATGTTGGGGTTCTAACCAGCTTGAAGATGGAGATGGAATGACCACACAAGAAGGACTATGATTAGCTTCAAGTTTCTCTTTTCGCCTTTGGACGAAGGATGAAGAGAAATGAAGGAAGGGCTTCCCCGATTGAAGGAAGATGAAAGATGAAGCTTTTAGAGTTTCCTTCGTTTTGTGACACCCTATCCGGGGGTCTTTGTTGACAACCGTCAACACAGTGGAAACACAGTAAATATATGAATATACAGATATCACACTCATTTGTCCCATATATTGAGACTCATTCTGCATATTTAATTCCTGAAATATACAAAAATATATATAGACTATTTAACTGACAGTCCTTTTATACAACAAAAGGAGTACTACATGTTTTAGTTATGCTGAATATAATACAGAACAAAAGCAAAAAACAAAACAAAGCCACATCCGGGTCCCATCCCTCATGCGGTTCCATATGTATGGAACGTCTACGGACACATACCCTAAGCGGGTGTCCACGATGGGTGAGCAAAGCGCCGTGAGAATATGAAGCTCTCTGATTGCTCGCCGTCTAAGTGCGCATGCAATGGTCGCACGGCAAACACACATCAGTAAAATGTCCCTGAATCGTATGTCATCACAAAATATCATCGCCTCCCATATCTATGTCACCTCCCCGACTCCCTCACACATGCATACTTAAGTGTGAAAACCGTCCTTGTATTATTACAATGACCCACTGTATTAAGCCCTCGCGACTCACTTGGTACTGATGGTAATGCACCAGGTCCCAGATCCGACCAGGTGGCGGATCCGACTGGATTCAGGTCTCGAGGCTCATTAGGACTCTTGCCATTCGAGACATTGGGTGGCCCAAGTCTTACTCTTGAATCAATATCTTATATACAAATTTCAAAATAAAACTACCCTTTGTGGTAGAATTGTTCACGATGTTACATATACGATCTTGAGTCCCATTTACATATTCAAAACTATACATTTACATGTTCAAATGATCAGCGTGAACCTACAGTGATGAACCCCTACTTGTGTGTTGGCCTGGCAGAATGCGGAATATTGCTGTCTTCTTCTTCTGTACCTACACGGATAGAAAACCCGTGCTAAGCTTTACACTTAGTGGGAAACATATATAGTATGCATATACACATTTATTGCTAACATATAACAATAAAAATATCAAATTTCCATGCATTCATATAAATGAACACAAGTACCCAATAAGCATAACGGGTTTATGCTTATTCAAATCTCTATGGGGTTCTGTTTATTCTTTATTGAATGCGTGGTATTAAATAAGGAGCAATACACATTCATTTATATATTCATCATTAGGTTATTTTCATATAATACCTAGGGAATACCTATACCAGTAATAATAAATGAGTAAGACACGACACAATAGAATTCCGAAGAGTCTGGTCTGATCTTGAGTGTCGTGGCTTAGCGAGGAGTCTTGAAGCGGCCAGTGTTGTCGCACTAATAAGAGAGTATCGAAGTACTAAATAGAGAGTATCGAAGTACTAATGTGCCGAAGCACTGACAGAGAGTGTTGTCTCACTAATCGAAAATCTTGAGTACTAAGCGAGTACGAGTACTAATGTGTCGAAGCAGTCGGAGAGTGCCATCGCACTAGTCGAGAATCTGAAACTTCTGCGTGCACACCGCATTAGCATAGGTGTCGTATCATTTAATACACGGTCTCTGGCATTTCTACGATTATCGTCAATTTCTGCGAGAGCTTATCATTTTATTCTTCTTCTATCAATCCTCTATATCAAATCTACATATATTAACTATTTCTAAGTTATCTATCTCTTCTTTATCGTGTATTCCGATTGAAACTTAACCCGACTATTAGTACACTTGGTACAACAATCAAATTTTAGATGTGGATACTGAATGCCATTAAAGCCGAATATGGTTAAATTCTAGACTCAATGGGCTTTCCATAGAGTCAAGGGAACACCAACAGTTCCTAGCGAAGAAGTTATTCATTGCAAGTAGGAAGAAAATCGGCAACTTCAAGTAACTCTTCGGTAGCAGGAGGCGACCCTGTATTTTGTCAACATGACTTGTATAAGCTCAATATTGTATCTCAGCTATATATGGATGGATTCTAGATTCAGAGGCTCCATAGGTCAAGAACACCCAAAGCGATTCGAGCGAAGAAGTTGTGCGCATCCGAGTTTGGAGGTTGACGGCCCAATGCGGGGGCTACGCTATAGCGTGGAATCCCGCAGCCATAGCGTGCCATCTTGCCAGCCACGCGTGGCCGCCGGCGTGCGAGGCTCCTTAGCAGCCGATTACGCCGATTTCCGACTGAAACCATCTGAACAGCCTTGATCCACCGTGACATCACTCCCCATTTGGGGCACGTAACATTCCTGGCAAACACGCTAAAAACCATCACCCTATCTGATTACAATCGAAAATCACCCCAAAGTAGGAGACAAACCAAACTTCCATATCCATACAAATTCTACAAATCCATCCTCAAGGGGACCCACCATATTCTGCTGGTAATCACATTCTCTGTACCTCAAACCCTGGCTCTGGAGGAATTTCATATCTGAGTCCACGTGATCAAGCACTAACCGTAACCATCCGTTCGAGCCCCCGTACATAAACTCTTAAGTTTCCATACTTTCCAGCTCCTCTAAAATCCTAACAAAAGTCCTTATATTGAGAAGCTATACAAAGTTCTATGCAAAAACCAAAACCACAAATCAAGAGGAAGAACCCTGAACCTAGAGTACTGCCAAATCTACGTAACTCCTTTACACTTGTTCTACTCTTCTAAAATAAGGATCCTTACACAAGAGTTCCATATTTACTCAAAGGAAATTTATACCAAAGCTCAAAGATCATACCTTTTCTTGGCCTCTTCTTCTTTTTCTTCTTCTTTCTTCTTTTCTCACCTTCCTTTCTACTCCCAACAGTATGTTTGTCTTTAGAAAGATAAAAAATGAGATATTTTTTGGTCTCCCCTCCTTATCAGTAAAGTTCTCTTTATCTACCTTTTTTGGTCACTCCATCTTCTAATTTCTATTCAGTTGTACTATTTCCCTTTGACCTCTATTTTTCAATTCATGTCTTTGATGCCCCTTTTGACAAATTGCACTTTTGTCCTTAAATCTTACTAATTACGGGTTTTTTAAATTTCTATATTTTAATTTAATTTACAAAAATTTAATTTATCTTTACAAAATACTATAAAACATGTTGAAGCTCAACTAAGGTATATTCGAGGGTGTTACAATCACCAGTGCCAATGGCGACTGATCGAGCCAAATCACTCCTATCCACTATATGCCGAAGTCTATGTGATAATCATGATCATGTGTCTTCTTTGGGCAACTCCAAAACTTTTGGCTGTCTGTGGTCTCTTATACCTATATAGAACTTTCGGATCCTGCAGTAGATTTCTTACACCCATGTTCAGACTTTTCTGTCCCACGAAGAGGTTAACAATCCACCTAACTAACCAATATGCTTACACATTGGCTATAACAGCATGTTTTTAAGCTATGAGAGATTTATTAGACGTCGTCCAATCCTAAGCTCACTATCCATTCATCAATAATGATGATGGATATTTACATTATCATACACCCAACATTATACGATGTCCCTGTCGTGCTCACGTCTTGTACCCTTGCATGTTCACAATGTTGCATGTATGATGCACACTACATGGAACATTCTAATCAATCTACTTCATGTCAAGTACCATGTAAACATATATAATTCCATTCATTATGTTGTACATTAAATACACCATATTAACATATCATTCACATATTTGGCATATTAAAATTGCGGCAATAACACACAGTATTTCACATAAATAACCATTCCGACCATAATTCCAGGCCATACTCGGCCTTGAAAAATCTAGACTTAGTCGAAAATTTTAGTCTGCTTTAATGGCTAAATTTGAAAATATAAGCTTTGGCGAAAGCTAATCGAAACGATTCGCGGCCGAAATCCATAACAGATCGGCTGATCCGGTGTCACCCATGGCTCTACGAGCGACCCGCCTTTGGAATATTTTTTTGCAAATTTTACTAGTTAGGATAGCGGCTCCGCCATCAAAAACCAACCTCAAAACCCGTCATGCACGGTCCGAAAACTAACCACAACAAAGTCTTATATGCATTTTCAACGATCCGAACCAAAAATGACACGGCTACCAACCTTCTAAACCCGATCCTAGACTCTTCGAAAAATAGTCTCATGGCCGAAAACTCAGTCCTGTGGTCGGGTCTAACCACACGGTCATTCGTATAAATGAAAAGGCAGTAGGAAAACCACCTCTTGAAGCATGAAACACCCGAAAACCCAGATCCTTCGTTCTTTGTTGCCTAAGTAACTCGTCGAGCGGGCGACTTTAATTCTTGGGTTACCGAACTCCGACCGTCGAAACACCATGAAAAAAATGGGACAACTTTGTTTTCTTTCACTGCTTTGTTTCTCCACGCACTCTCCTCCTTCTTTTTCTTCTTTCTTTCTATTATTTTTTTGCTCTCTCGAATTGTTGCCCGCTAAAGATATTTTCTCCCAGCTTGTCCTCTCCATGTGTGTACTTGTCTGTGTGGTGCCACTCTGACTACATGTGACAAGTGTCACATCTTGAAGACTACCTGGGTCTTCTCCACACCACTGATGAAAGCGGTGATCCTCTGTCCCATGTGCGCGAGTTCATGGTGCCATGGCATCATGTCAAGTGTCACTCGATACCTCGTGCCTCAGCGTGAAATTTATTGTCCGAGTCGTGAAATTCGACAGGTAGTTAGATTTATGAAGCGATTCCAACGGTGGTCAGTTTCATCATCAAATTTAGAAAATTTCTGGGTTTTTTGGCTTTAATATTTCGAACAAAATTACGGTTTTACCATTTTCGGAGAAAAAAAATGCTTCTTGGGTTTTATAGTTTTAGCTCAAGAGAGGAAGAGTTAAGAGAGAGAAGGGAGTGAGTTCTGAGAAGAGAAGAAATGAAGATTGATTTTGGTTTCAATTTTTTTAAAGTCCGACTAAGATAAAGAGGACATTTTGGGAAAGTTTGTCGATCACCAGTTTGTACATGATGCACAATTTTTTCCCCATATATTGAACAATTTATTTCATATTATTTGAACCTACACTTTACATTTATTTTCATTTCAATAGCCTAATATATAATTGTCCTAATTATATATACAATAATATAAATAAAATAAAAATTTACTTATTTATTATATTATTGATTATCATAGATGAATATATTTTTATTTTTAAAACTAATATTATGCCCCTTCATCTACAGAATTTTATAATAAGTACATTATATATTAAAGATTTATCATTGGGCCAACAGATATTTTTAAGAATTGTTAGATGAATATTGATTAAGTGATTATTGAATCGAGAAAATATCGCCCAAGTGAAAAGGAAAATATGGAAATTGTAAAATGGGGACCTAGGGTCAATTATGCAGTAAGTTTATATTTAAATGAAATTAGGAGAAATAAATTAGTAAGGGAAAAAATAGGAATTTTAAATGAAGAATAATAGAAATGGAGGGACCTAAATATAAAAGAAATAAAGAAAAAAAAATCAAAAGTGACATGTGGCATGTAGGAAAGTGGGAGAGTTTCACTCCTTTTTACATCTGATTTAGAGTAGATCCATAAGAAAGGAAAACGAAGCGGAATGTTTTAGAGTGAAGCTCACCACTTCTCTGCAGATTTACGGCATTAATTATGGGTCCGAGACGAAGCTCAGAGAGAATCCTTCCTCGTGACAAGAATTTTATGAAATAGATATCGGAATGGGGAGTTTACGTGAGCTCAAGGAGGTAGGCCCTTTCTATGGTCATTTTCTACCTAGCATACATTGTGGTGAGTGCGCGTGGGACATAGAGCGATTTTTGTTAGAAATAAGAGAATTTGGAATTAAGTCCTTCAGGAATTCTAGCCGCATCAATGAACTTGATGTTGCGACTTTTACGAATTTCTTAATTCGAGACTCACGTGGGCAAGTTATGGTCTTTTCTTTACGAAACGATCAAATGGGTGAGAGTCAGTAGCGAGGTCGTGGAAGCGGAAGGTCGGCGGTATCGCTAAACGGTCCGGCGGACCTCATCGGCGGCTGATCGGTAGACCTCATCGATGAGGTGACGGGCGCCAACGGCAGTCGATGGGAATTCGTTATACCTCATGCAGCGGTCCGCGCCGGACCTCATGTAGCGAGGAAGGTGTATTTCGTCTGGCGAAGATCCGAGACTGCGCTCTTTGTAAGCAGTGTCAGGTTCGAATTGGTGTCGAGTTTATTGCGTATGACCTCGAAACGGAAGGTCGTAAGCTTCTTCGTCAGAAGCTGCGTTTAGTTGGACTCTATCGGCCCATTTGGTCAAGAATCCATTGATATGCCTGAGGAGGATATTAGATGTCAGACCGAGGTGATTGAGCTCGTATAGGTCCAGATTGACTCGTCGGACCGTCGGCTCGTGCGGGTTGACTACGCGCAAACCTCAACCCGGTCATATACCCTTACGTTCGAACGATTTGGGTGCTCTTGGACTCTCGAAAGTAGGTCAGAATACGTTGTCCTTATGCCTGGGAGATGTAGATGTCAGACCGAGGTGTTAGATCGAGCTTGTCGGTGGGCGCTCCGTCGGTTCAGAAGACCGGCTCTATGATGCGGGTTATTCGCGCATGACCTCAACGGGAAGGTTGCTACGTTATCTTCTTCGTCCGAACTCCGTTTGGTGTTCTTGAGACTCTATGGAAAGACCATTGAGTCAGAATACATTCATATCCACCTTAGGAGGATAGAAGATGTTTGAGCGGTGTCGTCAGGCTCGTTCCAGTCGAGTCCAGCTCGTCGGTTGTTTGGCCCAGCATGCCGACCTCCAGCCGGAAGGTCTGCTCCTTCGATCGAACTCCGATTCGGGTGTTCTTTGACTCTATGGAAAGACCATTGAGTCAAGAATCCATCTATATATATATCCTATTGAAATTGGAACTCAAATTAAACTCCAAAAATCAATCCTAGCCAAAACTACTAATACACATGAATAATATTGTTCTTTAATGGTTTTGGAATAGGGACTGACAGGAGAAAAAGTAAAGCAGCAGTTGAGATTACAGGATTGGAATCAAAGTGCAAAGATTGCAGGTTTGTTCTCTCAGCTGACCTCTATTCCTCGTTCAAGTTTTAAATGTTTGTTCTAAAAGCATATTGAGATGATTTAATTGATTTGAGAAAAGTGATTATTGAAATGTTTGCATATAAAATTGCATGATTGGCTGAAAATAAACTGTTTATACAAGCGTCACACATGTGTACTATATTTTGCTATAAAGGATTTGAGCATACTTAATACGAATGTTAACCGTTTAGTTGTGTAGGATAGATTGGTATACCAATACTGGGTCAAATAGACGATCTTCGCGAACTATTGTATTGATGTGTCACTCCGATCAGCGGCCAGGGACTGTATCGAGTAGTGTTCACTATTTGATTGTTTATAACCAGGTCAAGCGACCCAGGACCCGTGCGTGTTATAAAACCATGTGATACAGGCTGCCCGGCCGGGTGGGACGGTGCGCGGGTGACTGCACGATATCTGTATGTCGAAGAGCGTAGGTTAAATTCGTTAAGGGCATATAACTTCGGGTGGTTACATAAAGGCCAGTTGATTGCGCGCCGGCGGTGGTGGCCTGCTTGAATTGATTGGCGGCAACGTTGATTGAGCCGTTGGATGCGAGCGAAGCGTTTGTGAGCATAGTGAATTGATTTGGTGTGAAGTATTGAATATGAAAGTGTATTTTTGGGATGATCGATGAACCATAACTGTTAGCATATAAAACAAGTATATGTATTATGGTTGCATGATCGTCCATAAAGATTTGAAAGTTTTAATTGTTAAATTACATGATTGGATTTAAACGACTAGGGAATGGATTTGTATAGAACCACTAAGCATGAAAATGCTTAACGTCATTATTTACCAATGTGCAGGTAGCTGAGTGATAGATAGTGATCGAGCGGACCAAAGATGTCGAGAGTGTCAGTGCGCTAAGAAAGTACCCCTAGGCATACTCAGAGCATGTGCATTCATTCCATGTTTTCTTTTGGATATTGATATTTTGTAAAAACAATTTGGACTCTGAACATCTATTTTTGTAAATCATTTTGAAAAGGCTTGAATGCCTTCTTGTAAATGTATTTTCTTTAAGGATTAAATGTATTTTGTTAAATGTTTATGGGGCTTGATTTTGTAGCCGCTTCCATGAATATGATTTCCAGTGATTGAATGATTTTAATTGTCCCGGTTTCGGTTGGATCCGCCCAAACTAGTCGAATTCGGGAAGGGTCCTAACTTTATTAATTATTAGAGCCGAGGTTTAGGCGGTTCTCTAGCGTTTGGTAACATAAATGATTTTAAGCTAATGTAGAACATGCATTTCATTTTGCACTTATAAAGGATGACATGACTCGGCGGATCTTCTTGGTCTTAATATGGATGCATGGGCGGTTCGGCTTCCACTTAAGTCGGGTGACCAGAGGACTACTTCGCTTGATCTTGCTAAGTGGAAATTGTGACATCCCATGCCCACAATAAATGAACCCGAACAAGAGGAGAATCTTATAGGTATCCTCAGCAACTAATTGGAACATTCGAAGTGGTGAGTTGGATGAAGATGTGGGGGAGAAGTGGGTAGTGTTTGGAACTTCTGGGTTGAGTGCTGGAAAGGGGATGATGGGCATTTATTGTTGAGGGGAGGGGTGGGGGATGGGTTGTCTGTTCATTTTAAGCGAAGAGAAAGTGAATGTCTCGGCCTCATTACTCTGGGATGAAACTTATCAGTGATATGATTTGAGCGGGACACACCATCAGAAAGTTATGGAGTTCTGGATGAGTTCGAAGCACTATGTGGGTCGCATTATCGAGCGACATGAGCGAAATTTCATAATCTGACAAAATGATGAGTGTGGCCAGAGATATCTGAAATTCAGGTTGAACAGTATGCTCTGAGATACTTGTGGTAGAGGAAGAAAAGTTGTGGTTTGAAGGCGACCTTAATGATATATTCGAGCCCATGTCGACATTTTTGCCCAGCTGAGTTTCTCAAATTGTTTATCTTGCATTGAATCTCATGAAAGAGTAAAGAAAGAGGAAGAGAAAAGGATAAGGCACGGGGAAAGAAAAATCGGTCGATCGGTTCATAACAACGACAAGGAAAGAAATTCGAGACCAGGGTTCCGGTCACGGCTACCTCGGGCTCTGGGTGAATACTACTACGCATCGGTTGCGAGTACACACCGGAGGTCATACATAGGGCATTGCTCCCCATTGCTCCATTGGCAGGAGAAATCATAGAGGAGAATGTTGGAGGCTTCACAGGTGCTTGTTTGATTTGTGGATCCAGGCATAGAAGCGGGTGCAGAAGCTGCGTTGTTCTGACACCTCGAGGCCAGAAATTACGGCTTTGGTAGTGCGAAAATGACAAGAGTGTTGCATCAGGAGTGTTTCTAGACAAAGGGACCTGAAGCGTTGGGTGAAGTGAGATGGTCGTGCTCCAGCTATAGCATATGCAATGAAAGCAATAGAAGATCTGAGCACTCTGATGTGATAGCCGTCAATTTCGAATCTTTGATACTCTTGTACATGCATTGATTGACCGATTGACCAGCTCATATATTTGCACCGACATACCCGACTTGGGTAAATTACCAGGAGTGAAGCAAGATATGACATCTTAATTTGGCGGGCATTTCGACCATAGTGTTGTGTGAGCGAGTGTATCGAGATTGTCTCATCAAAAATCACGAGAGTATGAGATTTTAGGAGATTTGATTGAGTTATCATTCGGGAGTTTGATGTGATATTAGGGATGGGTAGTTTGTCGAGCATCAAAGGAATAGTCGATTGTAGAATGAAAAGTAACAGCAGAGCTTTGAATGAAGATGAAGTAACTTTCATCGGTGAGAGGTCAAGTCACTATCTAATGTGATATCATGCGATCTTCAGAACAATGGTGCGAAAAGGATGTGAAGCTACTTGGCTTATGTGATTGTCTGATGGCGAGGCCCTAGTGTATCCCAATATCCTGCTTTGTTAGCGACTTCGGGACATGTTTGGGAAGAGTTACGGGATTACCCCACATAGGGAGATTGAGTTCTTATTGACGTTGTGCAGTGCCTTGTGAGCGTCCATTACTGCCCGTCTGGGAATGGCTCCCGCTAGGCTAAAGGAATTGAAATTGCAATTCACGAAGACTCTTTAGAAAAGGGTTTGATAGGCCAAGTGTATCCTAAATAGAGGAGCTCGGAGTGCTTTTGTTAAAAGAAAGATGAAAGTATAGCCGACTATGTATTGATTGCATACAGTTGAACAAGTTAGCGGTGAGAATAAGTATCGGGTTACCCATAATTGATGATTTGTTTGACCAATTAAAGGTCTGGTATCTTTCGAATTGACGCGATGCAGGTACTGTCGGTTGAGAATTAAAGATCTTGCGATGTGCACTTAAAGGCGGCGTTTAGGTCACGATATGGACATTATGAGTTCCTTGTAGTACCATTTGGATTGAAAAATGCTCCGTATTTTCATGGACCTAATGAATCGTTTAATGGAAGTATGTGGATCGGTTTTTCGTAGTGTTCATAGACGACATTCTGGTGTATTCAAAAGATCAGGAAAGTCATGACACACACCTTAAAGTAGTGTTAGAGACTTTGAGAAAAGAACAGTTGTATGCAAAACTAAGCAAGTGTGAGTTTTGGAAGAATGAAGTGTCCTTTCTTGGGCACATAGTATCGAAAGAAGGAATCCGAGTAGATCCAAAGAAAATAGAAGTGGTTGTTGAATGGAAGCCACAGAAATGTGAAGTGCGGTTTCCTGGGTTGCGAGGATACTACGAAGATTTGTTAAGGGGTTTTACGTATTGCATTACAGATGGCGAGTTGGCTCCCGAAAAATGTAAAGTATGAATGGGTGAAAAATGTCAAAGAAGTTTTGATAAGTTGAAAACATTCTTAGCAGGGCTGCGGTTCTTACTCAGCTGAGCTGCGGTAGAGAATATGTGATTTTTAATTGATGCGTCGCTAAATGGACTTGGATGTGTACAATGCAAGAGGGTAAAGTGGTAGCTGTGCTTGAGACAGGTTGAGTCGCATGAAGGAACTACCAGCTCATGATTTGGGGTGGAACACTGATTGTATTGGCGAAATTTGGAGACATTATTTGTATGGAAGAGTGCTTCATCTACTGCTGATCATAAGAGTCTTAAGTATTTGCCCTCACAGTGAGAGCTTAACTTGAGACAACGGAGATGGATGGGCGATAAAGATTATGGCTACAAAGTTGATTATCACGGAAGAGGCGATGTAGTGGCCCGGCACAGTAAAAGTGTCTGAGCAGCAGCGTTGAATGCCCATTGCCATTATATGGCTGATAATCTTGTAGTGGCGAGTTGATAGCAAGAGCAGAGTTTGTTGAATGTCGAGTCTAGAGGCACAAAAGAAAGATAAGAGAAAATTCTTGCCCGATGTCAGTTAAATGAGTAAAGAAATTGAGTTCACGAGTGAGCGAAAATGGAGTTTGTATTATAAGGATGATTTGTGCGCGCAATTGCAATGAATTGAAATCCATGCTGGAAGGCACATAGTGGATCTTTTGCTATCCATCCGGTAGCACAAGATGTGCTCGAGATTTAAAATGTCATTACGGTGGTCGGGATGAAAAGATGTCGAATTTGTAACCAGAGTGTTTGGTGTGTCAAAGAGTAAAGGCGAGGAGCATCAGAGTTCCCTTCGGGATTATTGCGACCCTATTAGAATGCGGAGTGGAAATGGGATAGAGATCACCATGGATTTTGTGGTTGGGTTACCATTGAGGAGAAGAGCATGACTCGATTTAGATTATAGTAGGTAGATTGACTAAGTCAGCTCACTTCCTACCAGTAAGAACCAACTATTCACTTGACAAGCTAGCAGAGATGTATATCAAGGAAATAGTTCGGTTACATGGGATTCACATCCATTATTTCGAGGCCAGAGATCAGGAGTTTCTTGAATTTTAGGAAAATTGCAGAGGCTTTGGGCACTCGAGATTCGATCTGACGATTCCGCCTTGAAACGGATGGACAATTTGAGAGAGTGATCTAGATTCTATAAGATATGTTAAGGAGTTGTGTGATCGACCTTGGTGGTTGGGATCGACACATTGCTTTAGTTGAATTTGTGTATAACAACGGTTTCGATCAAGTATTGGAATGGCGCCTTATGAGGCTTTATATGGGAGAAAATGTAGAACAGATTTGTGTTGGACGGAATTGAGGCGAAAGGAAAGTAATTGGCCCGGAGCTTGTCTGAGCGAAAGACAGAAAATGATTAGAGAAAGATTGAAGGTGGCCCTTGGAGTAGGCAAATCATATCACGGAACGCAAAGAAAAGATATGAGATATGAGATCGGAGAAAAAGTGTTTTTAAATATACGCCTTGGAAGAGGTGATGAGATTTGGGAAAAAGGGCAAGTTGAGCCCTAGATTTATTGGCCCCTGTAGTGATTGAAAAGTGGGTCCAGTGGCATACAGATTAGCATTACCTCCGGACTTGGAAAAGATCCTGTGTATTTATTTCATGTGTCCGCCCTCTGGAGTGCGTCCCGGACTTGATCACATAGTCTCTTGAGGAACAATTGGTGAGACCAAATTTGGCGTGAAGAGCCCGAGTAGAGATTTTGGCTCCTGAAGTGAAAAAATTCTGAGAACAAGAAGATTCCGCTGAATCAAAATGCGTAGGAAGAAACCATAAGATTGAAGAAGCCACTTGGGAAAGTGAGGAAGCGATCTGTGACAATATCATATTGTTTGAATAAGGTAATTTCGATGGCGAAATTTTTAAGTGGGGAGAGTTGTAGCATACAAAAATCTTACTTAGAATTTTATAATAAAATTATATATTAAGACTATAATTGGGCCAACTTGGATATTTTAAGAATTGTTAGATGAATATTGATTAATTGATTGTGAATCCAGAAATAAACCCAAGTGAAAAGGGAAAATGGAAATTGTAAAATGGGGACTAGGGGTCAATTATACTTAGAAATGATTTATATGTTTAAGTGAAATTAGGAAATAAATGAGTAAGGGAAAATAATAGGAGACTTAAATGAAGAATAATAGAAATGGAGGGACCTAAATATAAAGAAATAAAAGAAAAAAATCAAGGAAAGGACATGTGGCATGTAGGAAAGTGGGAGGAGTTTATCGCTTTTTAAAATACGATTTAGGTCGTAAAGAAAGGAAAGCGAGAGAAAGTGGAGATATTTTAGAGTGAGGAAGCTGCGACCTGCAGATTTATGATCGGACCATAGGTCCCCTGACGAGCAAGAGGAAAGTCGCTATCGTGACAAGGCTGCAAATAGAGGCCAGATCGAGGAGTTTCAATGGCTGAGAGGTGACACTTCACTACTTTGGTCATTTTACATACTAAGCTGCCACATTGTGGTAGTGCGCATTAACCCGGACATTAAAGCTGATTTTGGGTAAGAAATAAAGAGAATCTGGTAGTGAGTCCTTCACAGTAGTTGTATCTACATCAATGAACTTGATGATGGAAACTAATTTCTTGATTTTGACCTCTGTAAGACGAGTTATGGTCATTTGAGATGGAATCTCGATAGATCTGGTGGTCAATTAGATAATTAGGTCAACAACCGGACCTTAGAACGGGTTTTTGGGTCGAAATAAAAGGGGAATTTGGAAGTAATTCCTTCTAGGAAATTGTAAGTAGCATCGATGAACTTGATGTTAGGCTTTGAAATTCTCAGTTGGAACTTCATAGACCAAGAGTTGTAATTAACTGCTACGAGCAGTCAAATGGGTGAGAGGTTAGCCATAGAGGTCGTGCGGAGGTCGACGAGGCCTCGTGCGGCGAGGTCAGCGGGACCTGGCTGGCCGGCCCGGTCCAGCGGACCTCATGCAGCCGAGGTCGATGGGCGCCGTGCACGACAAGAGGTCGGCAGACCTCGTACAGCGGTCGAGCGGACCGTACTTGTCAGAGCCTGACTCGTCGATTCGGGTCGTAAGAAAGAGAGTCGGGTTACGGCTATGTGGCGCTCGACGAATGTCGTAACTTCTTACGTCGAACTCAGTTTGGTGTTCTTGGACTCTATGGAAAGCCCATTGAGTCAGAATCCATTGATATGCCTGAGGAGGATATTAGATGTTCGAACAAGATTGAATCGAGCTCGTCCAGGTCGGGTCGGTTCGTCGATTCGGTCGACTCGTACGGGTTGACTCGCATAACCTCCGACGAGAAGGTCGTATCTCACGGCCCGTTCAGGCTCGATTTGGGTGTTCTTGGACTCTATGAAGCCCATTGAGTCAAGAATACACATTCATACGCCTGAGGAGGATATTAGATGTCAGACCAAGGTATTTAGATCCAGGCTTGTCGGGTCAGGTCGGCTGTTCGGTTCGTCGGCTCGTGCGGGTTGGCCCCACGCGTGGCGCCGGCGGAAGATTATATCTTCTTCGTCCGAACTCCGTTTCGGGTGTTCTTGGACTCTATGGAAAGACCATTGAGTCAAGAATACATTCATATGCCTGAGGGGATGAAGATGTTTGAGCGAAATTTGATCGTCTAGCTCGTCCAAGTCGGTCGACTCGTCGATTCGAATTGTGCATGTATGACCTCCGAAACTTCGGAAGGTCATAACTCCTTCGTCAGAACTCAGATTCGGGTGTTAACATTTCTATCGATACCATTGGAGTCAAGAACCATCTATATATATATCCTATTGAAATTGAACCAAATTAAACTCCAAAATCAATCCTAGCCAAAACTACTAATACATGAATAATATCGTTTTTAATGGTTTCTGAATAGGACTGACAGAGGAAAGCCAAACAGATTGAGATTCCAAGGATCGAACTAAAGTGCAAAGATTTTGGGTTTGTTCTACCGATCCCTATTCCTCGCTTTCAAGTTTTTGCACGCTTGTTCTAAAAGCATATTGAATTGATTTAATTGGATTTGAGAAAGTGATCGCAAATGTTTCAGACATAAAAATCGTGACGATTATTGAAAATAACCATACAAAGTCAGTATATATTGTACTATATTTACTATAAAGGATTTGAACGCCTAATGTAACGTTAACCGCGGCCAGATAAGGATAGATTGGTATACCAATAGGGTCAAATAGCAAGACGCGAACTATCAGATGATGTGTCACTCCGACGCTGCCTCAATGACTGTATTCAGAGTGCTCACTATTCGATTGCTTATAACTCACGCGCCCCACAGGACTGCATCGTGTTATAAAACCATGCATACCGGCCTCGCAGCGCTCTGGGACCGTACGGTGACTTTGATATCCTATATATCGAAGACATAGGTTAAATTCGTTAAGGGCATAACTAAATTGATTTACATAATCAATTGATTAAGATAACTGAATTTGGACGATGTAATCAATTGACGTAAGACAACCGACCGACATTTTTTAACCCGAATCAATCGCGCAATCGAATCAATTTGTGAAAGATAATCAATCGATTCAGACGCAAATATCAATACGAACAGATTTTCGGGATGATCAATAAACCATAACCGGACAGATATAAAACAAAGATACGTGACAGATTCAAAGATCGATCATCCAGCAAAGATTTGAGAATTGTTAAATTGCATGATTGATTTAAACCGAACCGAGGAATTGGATGAGTGAAACCACTCAAGACATTTAAAACGCTACCGTATTTGCTTACCAACGCACGCGACGAGCTTACGATAATGATCGAAGTTTTGACTCAAGATCGAGTAGTGTCGTGAGTCATAAAGAAGGAAATTTCGGCATGTCTGACGTGCATTCATTCCATGTTTTCTTTGGATATCGACATTTTATAAAACAATTAACTCGAACATCTATTTCAGAATCATTTTCAAGCAGGTTTCGAATGCCTATCAGGGAATGAATTTAAAGCGAATGTATTTTTGTTAAACGCTGATGGCCGCTTCAATTTTGTAATCGCTTCCGCAAAGATATATGATTTCAGCCGACAAATGATTTTAGCAGATCCACTTGCCGATCCGCCCCAAACTACTTCTACGGAAAGGGGTCCCACAAATATATTTTGATGTGTTAATAGTTTTTCATATTATTTCTATTTAAAAAATAAAAGAAAGTTTTAACTAGATATTAATATTTGTTGTAAAAAAAAACTAGATATCAACATTTATAATCATAGTTTTAAATATTGTTTTCGTTATTTTTAACTAGTGTGAATATTATTTTTTATTTTTTAAAAAAATTTAATGTTTAATATTGTAAAAAATTTAAAAATATATAAATAGATTCATAATATGAAAATTAAAAATATAAAAATATTATGAATATAAAATTTTGGTTAATACAAATTTTGATAAAAATCCAATGGATAAGAGCTATTTAAAAAAAATCAATTTAGTTAATATTTATTTATTTAATAGATGATTAACTATTATAAATAAATACATTTTGATGTTAAATATTAACAAATATATTAACTACACACTAATAAAATTACATTTTAATAAAAAATTAAGAGTTAAAAAATTGCTTGGAGGGGTTCTAGTGCGGGCATGGTGCGAGCTAGGACTGGGGTGCGCTGGGGCGAGTGAGGTGCACGACTGGGTGTGTGGGTGGGGGAGGGAGACGAGCATTTTGGCAGTTTCCAAAATGTGGATTTAGTGGAATTCCATGTGACAGTGGGTCCTAGTAGGAAGCAGGGCAGTTTTTGTCCCAACGTTATATTCACTGTTTGGGTTACCCAAAACACTCCTAAACAGAGAGCCACAATTTTTGGGTACCCATTTTTTAATAACTTTTCCCACAATGCACCTAAACATAATTTACCCATTTTTTAAAACTAGAAAAATCTAAATTTGAAATGACTGAAAGGATATCAATATAATGGCTGAGGAGTAAGGAGCGATGATAACCCTTACGTGCAATGTTTTATTGTTTTATTTAATATTATTTTCGTTAAAGCTTAGTGTCTTTTCCTGTAAGCTCTCGCACGGACGATTCTTAGATAACTCAGTATTTTTTATGTTCTTCAGTCAACATTTTCATTGCCATTGCCTAGTTTACTATGCTAAGGCTTATCCGCTACTTAGATGCTTAGACACGAGAACTCACAAGAAACTCTTACGGAGAATGAAAGAAAGTTTTATTGAAATAAAAAGTTTTACAACTCACTTTGAAAGCCCTTTATTTGATTGATTAGATGACTAGGCCAAATGAAACGCTTAACTATTTTTAGGCTCTCAAGGAACACTTTAAAACCTTAGATGATTCTTTATAATTTAAGAATATTCTAAATTGCTCTTCCATATAAAAATATATACAAGTGATTTTTTGAAGCCTCTAGATAACTCTCTTATCTTTCATGCTTCCTAACTCCTAAGAGAGTTCCACAAGTCTTTATAACATTTCATTTTCTTATATAAGACTTTGAGGAATTTATTTGTGCTTATAAAGAAACCTTCCCATGTAAGGAATTGTCCCAAAAAAAATGAGGTCATGACATTAGGCTTATAAAATAAGTTTAAAACATGGAAATAAATAATAAATGGTTGGAACATATTAGAATAATGAGAATAAGAAAAACATGTTTAGTTTTTATTTTATTTGTTTTAAAAAATATAAAAAATATAAATAACATTAAATAGTTATTACTCTTTATAGAACCTTAAAAAGAGATTTCTTGTATTTCAAAAGAAAAAAAAAATCTCAAAATCAGTTTTCATGTTTGGAATAATTAATTCATCGTGAAATGCGACATACATTTGTAAAAATTGGATTTTGTAGCTGAGTTCGTAATTGATATTTGTGGGTAAGCAAAGGAGATTTCATATAGTACGAATCCATGATCTGCAGTGCTTTAACCATACAATGTGTCTACGAATAACCGACCCACTTTCACAAACAAACCAATAAGTTTCTTATATATATATATATATATATCTTGGTTTGAAATAAATACAGCCAGCCGCATGACTCTTCTAATCTCAAATTGTCAACGTCACAGGTCCTTTCAATCCCTAAGAAACGATATCTCCACCGTCTTCAATACCCTTTTTCAAGAAAATTACCCAACAGCTTTCTGGGATAATTACTAATAAGTGAACCTTGTTTTAATAATAGTGCTCGTATTAGATTCTCACATCATCAATTGTCTGCCTAAGTGGCTCTGAGGTGTTTTTCAAGAACCCCACTTTGTCTGCCACTCTTATTATTTCACTGTAAGCCCCCCCACAGTATATATTTCAATGCCAGCCGTCTCTTTCTCAATGCCTTTTCAAACTCAGATGATACTAGTTAAAGTTTTTTTAGCTGGTACTTTCTAATAGAAATGAAACAGAAACTAGAACTCACTGATCATAAGCTTAATCAACATTGCAGTCATTAGTGTTTATTAGGCAGCTATCTGTCTCTTTCAAAAACACTATCCTTTCATTGGGAATTTGAAGTTAGATGGAAAAAAGATTAATTCGTATGCAGTCATGATTAGTATGGGCATGATGGATGGTATTAGGAGGGATGTGGGGTGGTGGTGAGAGGGTGGCATTCGGCCAGATGCATTGCATGGACGTGAAGGAGGGAGGAGGAGTGTTTGGGTGTGAGTGGATTTAGGTGCAGGCGAGGAATAGAGAGGAGGTGGGAGAAAATGGAGAAAGAGACAAAGGAGATGGGTGAGTGGGACATGATCAAACACAGCCTCGTCCCATCTATCATCATGTTTGCACCCCCCCCTTCATCATACCATCTCCCACACCCCATTTTAATGAAATCATAGCAACTGACTCAGCTAAGGAACCACATCATTTTCTATGGTCCCACCTCTATCCCCCCTACATTTACCCTCTTCCTCTCTCTCTCTCTCTTTAATTATCTATGTATCAAGCCTATTTCATTTTAAGAAAAACACTAGGGTATCAATTTGAAAGTATAGACAAAAAAAACGTAAGAAAATGAAAAATCAGAACATGCCATCAATAAATAATTACCCTCTAAAAAATGAATTATCTTAATTAAGCATAGATATTATCTTAACCAATTAGTTAAGATAGTATCTAAAATGAATTAAGATAGTATCTTCAATGATTAAAAAAGTATTTTTATCTAAAAACTAATTATTATTCCTTATATGTTTTAAAATATATATTTTTATCTTTATTTTTAAATGGAACTGGTTACATAAGGTCTATTTGTTTATTATTTTTAAAAGCTATTTTTTATTCTAAAAATAGAAGGGACTAAGAAAAATAGAAAAAAATATTTGATTTTTAATTTATTTTCAAAAACAGTTTTAAAAAACATCAATTAGTTTTCCTTTTCATTTTCATTCTGTTCACCTTTGTTGATTGGACCCTACAAATTATTTTTCCGGGTACTTACACAAATTGTGTAGTCTATTTCTTTCTACAGTGATGGGTTTGATGAAAGGGGACTACTTTTCATCCTGCATTTTCACATCTGCTAAACTCAAAACTAGATTTAAAGTACAGAGCAAAAAAAGGAAGCTGCTATAAATACGGAAAGAGAGAGAAAAAAAATGAGAAAAGGAATCTTGGGTATGATTTTTTCCTATGTTATACACAAAATCATGGACAAATATATATATATATATATATATATATATATTTTGTTACATCCTAACAAACATGAAACTGATCATGTAGCTAAATACATATAATATTTACAGCTGACATATAGAATAGATATTGGTATAATAAAATTTACAAATTCAAGCATATACACACAAGGGTACCTTTTCTAGAGGGAAACAAAAAGGGTGAGGATAGAATAGATAGATAGTAATATCAGTAGGAGGAGGCAGACCAGAGGATTTGATTTAGATGTAATGCAACACTTAATGAGCGCGCCCCAATACATTCAATCGGTGGAGGGGGGTAAACTGACAATTAATCTAGCGAGTACAGTTAAGAAGATTTCATTAACAGTAACTCTGCTGAATTTCCCAAAACCCCTTTTACTGACTAGACTGCCCACCAGTCCCATTGTTTTCTTCCCATTTCACCCAAATCTAACACATTTCTCAGACTGATCCCTCCCCTCCCCAAACAAAAGTTTAGAGAGGGGTTTCAACCTCATGATGCATCTTTCTTTTTCCTGCTGCAATTTTTAGAGCTGTATTCAGAAGACTTCATTTCCCCTTGTACCATGGGAATTATGAGAAAAGATCATGAAAGAATGTCTTCTTGAGAAACATATAAAAAGATGAACATCATTAAAAGTACTAAAAGGTTTACAACAAAGTAAAGTTGACATTTCATGGTGAGTGCCAATACACTGTAGCTGCAAAGTGGGTTGACTTTGGAAACTACTTATGCTTCATTTTCCATTGGTAAGTGCTTACTTTTTCCCTTTTTTTCGTCTTTTTTTTCGTTTTTAAAGGCTAAGTCATTAATAACTAAATGATGATTCTTCTATGAGTAATTATTTATATTCTTCAACCTGTGCTCCATTGGGAGCTGAGGAGTCTTTCATCGGCTTTTTTTCCTTTTTTTTCTGTCTTTGTTTTCCTTTGAAGCAGGGTGCTTAATAACCAAGAAGGATTATATAAACAGAGTTCTGACAACTATGATTTTCCTCAATTCCAGCCGTTGGCGGTTGAATGGAACCCTAAATTCAAGTTTGATCCTTTTAAAAAGAGGAATGATAGTTAATATTCTAAATTTTTGGTTTAGCTGATCAGACATTATTGTATCTGGTTCCAAATTGAATCAGAATTAACCCGTAGAATAAATGATGAGAAGATATGGGCTTGTTTGACATGGTCAAAACTCTTCCTGATTTCGTTTTTTCGGTTTTAATTTCAGAGAGCATGATATAAATCAAAAGATGCGAGCATTTTTTTTTAAGAAACAGATTTAATTTTTTTACCATTCTCCGAGGGTAATCTTTTAAAAATAATTATTTAAATCCTAAAATATTTTTTTGAAAAGATAAATATTTTTTTATTCAATGAGATAGATGGAGAAGGATGAGATCAAATTCCTTAACATCTAGATTAATAACAAAATAATCAGCTTAAACATATTTGATAATCATATAATGATAAAAATATCTATGATTCAAGTTCTATAATATATCACGATTATTATTCAATGCCTCTACCAAATCTAAAGCAGTGGAAGTGGTCTGAAATTGTCTTAAACGAGAGGCACTACAACAAGTTTATGACAAAACTATACACCTTAACAAATCGATGATAAAAAAAAAGAAGTAAAAACTTATATTTGTATAGAAATATCTACTTTATTATAAAGAAAATGATTTGAGTTGTGAGGGATTGGCACAAATGATAAAATCACCCATCTTTCTAATGAAAAAGGGCATGGAGAAAAGATTTATGAGTGGGCCATGAAATATATTGAAGCATTTGAAAACATATGTATAAAAATTATTTCTAATATCTAAAATATATAAAAAAAAATTCAAGTTCTTGAATAAACTTTATCATATAGATTATGAAAAATACTTCTTCTTTTATATATATATATATATATATGATATATATATACTATTCACTTGGGGCATAATATCATTGTAGTACTTTGTTATTGGATTCGAAATTGGGATCTCCCGTAAATCCATGAAAGCCTCTTTAAAATTATTTTTAAAAATCAGTGTTGAATATGTTTATATTTCCATTGAAAAGAACATTTATTAATAATTATTTTTATATAGTTTTTAGCTCCAAAGCAAGAATGGTTCTTGTACATGATAAAATTAGAAATGATGTCTTATTAAATTAAAATAATAGTAATTTTTAAATAAGATATGAAAATTTATGGAAATTTATGTTGAAAAGTAATGACTTTATGAACAGTTTTAAAAGATAGGTAAGAAAATATAAATGAGGTTAAAAATTTTCAAAATTATTGTTAAAAATATAAAATATATTCATATTTTTTAGGATTTGTTTTATTTTACAGAAAAGTTGTCGCATTTTTTTAATTTATTTCTGAAAAGGAATGTATCTAAATCTTATTTAAAGTTTCTTACATTTTAAATTATAGATGAGTCTGATTTTAATAATTTTCAAGGAGATGTTTTGCTTAATATGATTTATAATTGAAGTTAATAAACATCATTAATAAAATAAAAAAAAAAGTTATTGTATAATTTATTTTTGGATATTAGAAGTGGACCAATAACAACAGCCCAAATAGAAGTTAGTGTAGAAATAAACAGTTCAATACGAGGTTGGACATTTTTTTTCCCAAATTAGAACAAGTTTTGTGTTTAGTATATTGTCTCGCTGTCTGCCTGGTAATGAATATGTAAGGAAATCGTAAGAGTAGATCAATTGTTGTAATGGGATGGGTTATCCAATGGTCATTAATTCGAGTTCCTTAGAGTCATTAAAGATCGTTACCTAGCTTTTATCTTCAAGGCTCATGAAATTAGTCCAAGGGTTTATGATAACTCAAAGACACCATAGAATGAACTCCTTCATTGATGCTTTCCTTTACATTCACCATCCAAAATTTTGGAAGCTAATAATTTAGTCCTTCGTATGTACATGACCAGAATTTTTGGTTAGTACCTCTGTTTTATGCCCATTCTGTCCCATATACTAGCAATTCATACTCAATTTTGCTCCTAACAAAAATGATAATATATGAATTTAAAATTCTTTATTTCAAATAATGAGTAATTCTTATGAAAGTAAAGGAGGCATAAGATACATACAAAGGACAGAGTTTTGGAAATTGGGAAGTGGGAAAGAAGTGCAGATATATGGTAGAGAAGGAAGATGATGATGATGATGATGGAGGTCAATGAAACCCCACTAGTTAAACCTGCACGAGGACTGCACCCAAAAGTGTGTATCACTGAGCCTTGCATTCACAGTTTTCAAATAACCCACACCCCTATTTCTTCTCACTTGCAGTATACTTTCATCATGCCTCTGCAACTTCATCTAAGTACAACCAGAAATATGATCCGGAGAAGACATGCTTAAGCCATAAGTATATACTTGATCTCCATTGTGATTTAGTAGTTGATTAGTTCTGTTATGTTAAAGCTTAATGATTTACTTTGGGTTATTGTGTAGAGGTGGGAGAAAATTTGACTGCTGTGGGTTGGGGCCTGAGGCTCCTTGAAAAGAGGTGATTAATTTGAGGTTATTGACTTGGGATATGGAACTGATGAGGCTTTGTCTTTTCTAGCGGAGAGAGATTGAATATATGCTTATATTTGGCTTGAGGAAGGAGAGAGGAGTGGTGACAGCCTTTGACGGTATGATTCCTAAAGCTTCTCATCTTTTATAGTTCCGGCCCAAAATCAGTGGGGCGAGGGAGAGAGAGAGAGAGAGAGAAAGAGAGAGAGAGAGGTGGGTTTGGCAGTTTTGCCTTACTGTGATCAGCCTTTGAGGAGTGAGGAGAGTGAGAGAGAACAGCCATCATTGCTAAGAACAAGCTTACTCACTGGCATGGGCCACCATGATTCTAAAAGAGGAGTGCCACCCATCATGGTAAAACAAGAGTGGCACAGCTCTTCACAAACTTCACTACTCCCCCTCCCTCTTTATCTCTTTCTCTCTCTAGAATTCTAAAATTCTATGGGGAGGGGGGATTGGATTATGATTTATTTATGGGAGAACAATTATCCTCTCCTTTTGCACCATCATTTTTTGTTTTTTGTTTTTGAAATAATGATCATCACAAGATCAAGTTGGAAAGACCATTTTCTTCTCTTTTTTTTACAAAGAAAAAAAGTTTCCCAAAATCCAATGGTTAATCATATCACACCATGGGTGAATGATTCTAAAAATTCTCAATTTAAACTAGCGCAGTGTGGAGATCTATAATTGGAGTGAAAAAGATCATGATCTATCAATCAATGCGATGAAAAAGATTACTCGCTTTTTAGATCATCTATTCGTATAAAGATTGTCCACTTTGATCATATTCATAAAAAGTTACCATCAGGGGGACCTAGAATATGCAAGCTTATTTTCCTACTTCAGACTTTCAAATTTAGAATATTTTTTGAATGAATCTCGATATCCTCTCTCTCCCTTCCCTTCTCCACCCCCACCCATTTCCCACACCTAGCCTCTATAAAAGCAAGAAAAACCAACAAATAAATAAAAGATTAAGTAGTGAAGGAACAATCAAAGAGACAGACAAATAATACTAATCATTTTTGCACATGCACTGAAATGGCAGGCAGGATTCAGGAGTCCTCTACGGAGTTCTTTTGGGCAGAATGAAGAGAAGAAGCAGAACTTTCACAAAAGTCGGTCAACAGAATCGCCACGGCTGGTGATTACAGGCCAACCCAATATAGATGCCTTGGTTTTTTCTAATCTACCTCCTCCCTCCCCTCCTTGATTATCATTCTCTCTTCTGGAGCTGGCTCGCGCAGCTGTGCCAGCCAAAGTGGTTTTGGTTTTGGTTTTCATTTACCATCCACATAACATTCAACTGACCCCCGCATGTCACAAACTCAATCAATATACCGTACTACGTAATCAGATAATATCCTCAGGGAGAGGACAAACAAAATTGAAAAAACTCTCAATTATAGGATCTGTTTTCAAAAACTGTTCCTGGAGAAAACCCACCATTTTGGTGTTATATGATTTCTGTTTACATTTACATGAGCCTTAGTGAGCAGAGTAAGCTGAAACAGAAAAAGAGAAAAACCAAACATGTCAAAGGTATTTTCCTTATTCTTCTTGTTTAAGAGGATTTTCAAAAACAAAAACCAAACATATCCATAATCCCTCTTCTTTTTTTTTTCTCCTCACTTTTGGCTCTATAAGGCTACTCCCACCAGTTTCCAAGGCTTTCATGAGCTCAACTTAGCACTAACAAATGAACTAATGATTGCAAGTAAGCTAATTATTCAACCCCACATGATTGCGCCTCTATAAATGCTTTGATCAACTCTGTAACTCTCTCATGAACTGCTTCATAAATCGCGGTCCGTGAACTCCGCGCTTGTTACAAATTATAGCACAGTCTATACGCTGTAATTTCGGATAGCTGCATGTTTTTCCAATACGACATATGCCCATATTATTTGACTTCACTTTTCATTGTCTAAAGTTCCGAGGCATTGCACCCTCATTATTACCATTTTGGATTGATGAATGATTTTTCCTTTCAGCTGGGTACCATAATTTGATCCAATTTGATAGCACTTACATGTATATTATTTCTTTTCCAGGAAAGATTTATTGATTTCGGTTATTAAAATTTTCTGATTGTTTTTTATGTAATAAAAAAATTATAAAATTTACATGGGGGCATGATTATTGAAAGATCAATTCCAAAATTCTCATTATTTGGTAGAATATAGCAGGAATGTCAAAGTTGCTGGTCAGCCAAACAGATACCGAAAGTTCAAATACAGATGCACATTGATGAGCAGCCAAAGACACCCTCATTTTCATGCTTTTATTTCGGAGACAAATGGAAAAGATAACATTGCCCCAGCAATACTTGTGAGATAATTTATTTAGGTAATGGCAAAACGGTCAAACATTGTCTATTATTTTGTAAACTGTAACGCGAACTGTACTGAACCCGTTTGAAAACTGCTGACATTTCTTCATTGTTGGCGGTTTTCACTTTTTTTTTCCAAAGATCACAAAAGCAAAGAATAACAGTCAGACAAGAGGTAGAGATATTTAATTTTTAAAAATGATTATGGCGGCTAACGATTCTCAAATCTCACAACAACACCCTTCAAATCATCAAAAAAATTTAAAAATAAAATTAAAAATTAAAGAAAAGGATCGTATGGGAGAGGAGGAGAAAACAACAGAAGAAGCCAGACAAAATCTGAAGTAAGGACAGGGTTGCACTAAACAGATTGATTTTCTATTTTTTTAACGCACTTTCTTCAGTTCGAATGGAGTAAGAGATACAAGAAGAGAAAGTATGAGGAAAACAATATGGCTGATGGTTTTAATCTGATTACAGCCAGTATTCATCTGAAATCTATCTAAACCCATTGAGCAAGAGTCAAGCACATATCTATAAGAATTAGCATTCACTATTGAAAAAACGAATATTGAAAGGTCGTATATGGATGTGTGATTGAGAAATGTATGGAAATGAAGAAAAAAAAGGACTATTATTTACATATAACGAAGGGGGGGGAAAAACAGTGTTGTCGGAAGTCATGGTTAAGAATCTCAGATGGAGAAAAACAAACTTCTCTTTCATGCATTCACCAGAATCTCTTCATCATTTCCCTTTATAGCTTTTTTTTTCTTTTTTCTTTTTCCCTGTCAATGAAGAATTCCTAATCAGAAGAACAAATCCAGGATTCTACCATACCTTCACTTCTTGTAGAAACATTCTCCTGCCCCTTCTCGCCGTGAAAATCCGATGAGGAAGCCGAGTAGTTCATTTTATTACCAGGACCTAAGTAGAATTATTGTAATTCTCGATTGAGAGATCCTAACTGGTTACGGCATGGCATGATCCCCGCCGCTTGATCCCAACCCGTCGTTCCAGCCGGGCGGGTTATTATCGCTTCTCGACGCTGTTCGATCCGATGATGATACCAGATTCGGGAGGCCATGGCTTAACCCGAAATCCTCCAAACCGCCCATGCCCATTTTGATGTGTGTATCTGATGATGGAATTTCCAGAGAGCCTTGTGATTTTGTGCCCAGCGGTAATTGGGAAGGCATTTTGTGGGGTATGAAAGAAAGACTGATTAGAGAGCTGGGTCTGTATGTTCATGTTTAGAGATCTTGAGGCTGCTTCATTGTGTTTAAATCTTAGTGTAGTGAAGTTAATGGAAGCTGAATTAGAAGAAGCATTGTTAGCATTAGTAGAAGCAGAATAATGTGAATAAAGGGGGAGGAGGAGGGGGAGAAGCAAATGGAGGTGGCGAATTTTGAGCGAATGAGGCTGCAGAAGGGTGGTGAGAACGAATGGGTTGATTCATGTCAGTTGTACCAAAGATTTGGTTGATTGGAACATGATATTGTATCAAGAGCTGGAAATTCTAACTCAACCATGGTTTCGAACAGTGGGGTCGGTGGTGAGCACAGTAGTGGTGCACGCTGGAAGCTCTCTCAATCGTTTCCTTTGGGGTTAAGGCACATGCTGGTTTGACCAAGGAGCTGAGCTGCATTTTCCGGAGGAGCCGGAGGAAACGGCATCGATGGTAACGAGCTCGGAAAGGCGGCGCGGGTTTGTCCTTGGCCGCCGGGAAAAGATGGGGCGGACGACGATGAGGCCAGTATCCCACCGATCTCGGTGCAAATGGGGTCAGATCTTAGGGTTTTGGACCAGGCCATGTCGAGATTCAGTAAAGAATTTGGGTTTTGTAGTTGGGTTGGTGATCGTGACAAAGGATCAGTTAGTTCTGAAAAAAAAATTTTCTTCTTTTAAGTTCTTTTCTTCTTTCTTCTTCTTCTTCCTTTTCTTCTTTCTGGGCCAACAGTGATGAGGGAGTGGGTTTGGTGGTGGAGGTGGTGGTGGTGGTGGTGAGATGGTGGTGGTGGCGGTGGTGGGTTAGCATGAATCAACATGGCTGGGAACAAGAAAGAGATCAGATTTATGAACTGGTACTTCCCATCACCACCACTGGAAGACTGCATACTCCCACTATTCCCAGAATCCATGACTCTTCTGGAAGGGTAAGAGAGAGAGAAAAAGAAAGAAAGAAAGGAAAAGAGTTAAGAGGTGGAGGCAGAGAGATTAGATTTGTTTACTTACAGTCCCACTTAAGATAAGTTGCCAAAAGAGGGCAGAAGAGAAATTGATAGAAGAAGAAGATCTTCTGGTGGTTTCTCAGAGTACCCATACGTCTTTAAACTCGACTAAGTGTATAAGTCCTTTTCCTTTCCTTTTTTTTTCTTTTTTTTATTCCAGCAGCAAAGGAGGAAGAGAACAAACAACCCACGGATCATGAAATTGATGGTTGCAGAACAAGTTTTTTCTGTTTGGTGGTCTCTTTTCTATTTTGTGTTTTTCTTCCTTAGGGTTTCAAGCGGGGACGAGAAAGAGAGAAAGAGAAAGAGATGGGGTGGAAGAATATGGACTAGCCTTTCTCTCTAAAGAAAGAGGGTGGCCCTGCCTACATTCCACTCTTAAAAGATCAAGGTGGGTCCCAAGTGAATGTGCAGAAGGCAGAGAGAGAGAGAGGAAGGCAGCTGGTGTAGGTGGCAACTGGTCAAAGAGAGTTGTTGTTTCTCTTGTCTTTACAGTGTAAGGTAAGGAAAAAAAGTATTTGAGGTTAAGGAAGCTGCAAGATAAATAATAGAATTAACATTTTAAAAACAAATTAATTAATTAACTATAAATCATATTATTGGGAGAAAAGAAAAGAATAGGGTGGGCAGAACAAACAACCAAACTATGGAAGTCGGTGGTTGAAAGGTATCATGGGAAAAGGAGTATCATCACCTTTAATCCCTCTATCAACACTTAAGACATACAAATGGCAATTAAAAATATTTACACAATTCACATCATAAATTAAATTTAATACACAAGGGCTTAAATATTCATGTTCTGGCTAACAAAATACAAATAAAAATAAACCTCAATAATAAAAACAAATCAAACATTTGACTAGCCAAGAATCACTGAATTCTCCAAAAACCTTAAAATTTGGAATTATGAATTATCACATGATAAAGGATAAAGAACTTCTCAATCGTAAATGATGAGCTCTACACAGGAAGTCTTGGTAAGAAAGAAACCCATGAATGTTTGGATGGATGGATGGATAGATTAGCTCAACAATATCCAAGTTCGCTGCAACAATAGAATCTAAAAGGGAACTTTCATATATATTATTGGTGTGAGAATAGTTTTTTTTTTCTTTTTAAAGAAAGAAAGAAAGAAAATATATAATATATATTTTGATAACACAAGTTGCTCTAAGGATAGGGCTCTCGTCAATTATCATTCTACATGGGGCATTATTATATTCCTCCTTGTTTTATACCTATGGTCTGTATTTGCTTCCCACAGATCAAAACTACAAACTGGTCTAGAATTTCCTCACATGTCCCAAGTCACAATGTAAGGTTAAAGTTTAGATAAAGAAAACTGGGATGACTGACCTGGTTTCAATGCTTTCACTGTCAGCATGTTACTTTGATACATAAATTTTGAAATTTCACCAATCTATAGAGATGATACAATGTATAGTAATATATACGTTACTTGTTGTAGTAGAACTACTCCCTAGTAACTGTATGTGGGCACTACTCTTTGTTTGGACATCAAAAAGAAAATGTTGATTGATTGGACCTCCATCATTTTCAATGAACCTGTACCTCACATCAGGATGTAGCCCGCACATCACCCTCCTCTTCATACCCATCTCCTCCTTCTTCTTCTCCTTCTTCTTCTTTTCTCTCTCTCATTGTCTTGTTTTTCCAGTCATTATATATTCGGATTTCCAGGACATCCAAACGATACGAAGTGTACAGTTCTTACAATTGAGAGTCATTCGAACCCATACACAATACATCTAGCGTTTCGAAATAGATTTGCTGTAAAATAGATTCTTCGAGTAGGAATTTGATCGTTTCTTCAATGGGGAGAAAAATGGTCGGGGCATTGATTTTTTTTTTTCCTAAACTCCAATAAGGATGAATAAATGTTAAACCAGAGATTCCCAATCCAAGGCCCATATTTGCCATACTGTTCTCTTTATTTCATCCGACCTAATTTGGTAAAATTTTAATTTCTAGCTTTATTAGATATATATGGAGTTAACAAGGAATATCTTGTGGATGTCCGACCAAGAAGTTAGGCCCCACCCCTGATGTTAGGTTCGAACCATTCAACACTTTGGCTCTATGGGTTGGGCTTGGAATTCCAATTTCCATCCATTTTTAACTGGTTTCTAGCACATCTTTTAATGAAAATTAAATACGGACATTGAAAAGTTAAAAAGAAAAACCTTTACGCTGCTTCTATTATATGACTAAATCTTGACTTTTCATTCAAGCTTCATGTATGTATCCTCCTTTCATGACGGAAACCAACAAACACAAAGTGAAAACAAGGGAAAAAAAAAGAAGCAACTTTTCATTTAGCAGCCTTTTCACTTTAACATGTAAAGGGAAGTGTAATTAATTAAAGTTAAATTATAATTACCTAAATTAAAAAGGTTTGAGTTATCTAAGTCATATTAATGCACCAAAATTCTGAGGTCCTCTTTCGTAAACTTTTGACTTGGCTCGAATTCTAATTACCTAAATATTCCATAACATCAGATGGTTCAAATCCTAATAAATAATGTACCTATGCTGTGGTCGTCCGTGGGAGGATTATTTCGTAACAGCTCCATATCCAACTTCCGTTCTCTTAGTCGGCTCTGAATTCAGCTCACTTGGAAGAATGGATTTAATAGGAAAACCCCAATAGGTTTGAACTTCCTTTTTGTGTCATTGTTGCTTTATATATGAGACGTACACTGAAAAGTTCCATGGCCAACTTAATTTTATGTAAAGAAACAGGAAATTTTCTATGTGAAAACTATGTATCAAGTTATCCACTTAATAATAAAAGAAATTAAAAATAAGAAATATATAATTAATAACATGTCAATAAAAAGTAATTGACTTTCATGTAAAGGTATTATTATCTTAATCACTTAATATATTATCTCAACTAATTATATATATTATCTTAAATAATTGGTTAAGATGGTATATAGAGTTAGTTAAGATGGTGTTTTAATATGAAAGACCTTAATACATACTAATTATGTATGCCTCATTTTTTGTTTTATTTACTTTTATTTCTATATTAATAGCCTAATATATACTTTTTCCATTTCTCATTATCTATATCTCTCGTACGCATAAAAGATTAATGCAAGGTGTCCTCTGGAACTAAAAATCAAAGAAGAGCGGATAGTAGACTAGTTGTGATCTTTTGCAATTTCCTAGACAACATTTTTGTGGTTATTTTGTGTTATGGAATTGTCAGATTCAACGGTTGACATTGCAAAAATGTTGGGCTTGTGTTCGTATTTATGGCTGGCGCTGAATATTTATGTGATCACAATTGCAAAAATGAAATTCCCATTCTCCAAATATATTCTCCAAATCAGAATTTTCTCCGATGTCACTTACAAGAATATTTTCTCTCCTTTTATTCTTTTCTTGGTGGTTTATTCTCTGATGTTATTCTTCACCGCCCATTTAGAATCCAAAGATATAAAATAAAGTTGACTATTAGGTGGAACTTCCGCTTGCTCCGAAGGAGTACGAAAAAATATATATAAAATCAACAATAATAATAATAATAACAACAATAATAATAATAACAATCACAACAACAACAACAATAACAACAACAACAATAATAATAATAATACCTACATCAAATGGTTAAGAGTTAAAGAGTTATTTCTCTTCGAAAACTATAGCCATCCTTATATACTTCTATTTATCTCTTTCATAAGGATTCATTAGAGATGAGGGGTGATTTTTTCGTCATTATTGACCTGAAATCACCTTCCCATCATTTTCTTCTTTAGATTTGTGTTTAAGTGGTTTCTTCCACGCTAATATGAGTTTACCTTCTTTTTTTTCCTTTTTCGTGTTTTTATCGTTAACCTGTTATGACGTGTTTTGTTGTCAACCTGTTGTGATATGTTTTGTTGTCTATTTATTGCAGTGAATAGTTGTGTCGTCGACAGTTAACTTATTCGTGGGTTTTCATATTAACAATTCAGATAATATAGTTCGATCAGACAAAGTCATCATATCAAATCATATTCGTCAATATGCAGCATATCTAAAATTTTAGGTATTCTAGATATTTTTAGATTATCAAATACATATAGGCTTTGAATCGATTAGTTTTACTATTAACCTAAATGTTTTGTCATCTTTTAAAAATTTTAACACTTTTGATTATATATTTAATCTGAATTAATAAATTTATTTCTTTAAAAAAAAAAAGTACTATTAGTGCATGTGGACATTGATATAAGAGGAGCCTAAGGTTCGGTTCTAATGGAAACAAAATCTATAAGAACATAAAATTATGAAAATTATGATGTAAGGTAAAGTAGATAGATGTAAAATATTAATAATAATAGTAATAATAATGGAACTCAATTTTACATCTTAATGTTTTTTGTCTTTTTGTTTGGATGTGGAGATGGATGTCAGGACTAAAAAAGTCACCATTTCATTGATAAATCAATTGTAATTAATGTGTAAGACCTATCAACTCATTGTCGGCAATGTAGTATTTGAGATTGAACCAATCCGTTGGCAATCTTTAATTTCTTTCATCGGAACAAGAGTTTTTCTCTTCCTTTTTTAAGTGTTTTTATAGTTCAGAGATTTTTACTCCTGTTATAAAAAGTGTTTTCCGAAAAGTCTCTAAATTTGAATTAACAATCTCTCAAAATAAGAATGCCAATCAATTTTTTAAATAGAATTGTTTAAAAATCTAATTACTAAAGGGAGAATTATGCTTTAACGTACATTTTATTTTATTTAAAAAATAGTTGACAAGGAATGAGACAAATCATCTCATTTAAAAAATAATATAGGTTTTATACGTGTGGGGGAGGTATACTATCTTCCAAATATGCCATTTTTGATGGGCTGAGAAATTTAAAAAAATTGAAACCCTAAATACTTAATAAAACTACCACCCACAATTCCAAAACTATTCCTCTTCATTTAAAACTTAAAAGAACGAAAAACTAACTAGTGAAAGATATATTTTATGTTAGAAAATTTGTCTTCTTATTGTAGAAACCTGAAAACACATAAACCAATTGGTTTGGCATTCCAAAAGATCGGGTCTCTCTTTTATATAAGGTTGTCGGTGTGCAAGGAGGATATATCTTTAAAGGTTATGATGCTTGAATTTTCTTTTTCGTCGTTTGTTGTTGATAAAGCAGCATGTCGTCGGTTCGTAGTGGTGACAATGTCTTTTTGTCGACCGTTCGACAAAGCGTTTTATCTTGGGAGACCAGACCATTGTGAAAATCTCAAAGCACCCGATGGGGCGGGTGAATCATGTAAAGAAATTATAAATTAGCGAGAAGGCGATTGTTTTACTCAACTTGTTATATTCTCCTTTTCTTATTGATTTAATTTTTTTTGTTTTCTTGAATAATCATTATTTTGCGCATTATGTAATATTCTTGGAAATGTCAAACAATTGGTTTATGTGTTCCCTGGTTTCCACAACAAAGAGACAATTTTTCTAACAATCTTAAGACATAATTACTCCACAAGAAGTTGTTGATTGGTTTGATTGTGGATAGGAATTTACTACATCCAATATTGTATTCATAAAATTCCTTTTTGACGACTGAGAGATTCCAAAACCAACCGTCTTCATTTAAATGATAAATTGAAGAGGGAAGAAAACCTAAGGAACCAGTTCAAAGCTGTCACACCCCTACCTTTGGGTGAAGATAGAAGGCCTTGACACGGGCGAGACTACTTTAACACCTTTGAACTTTAGTGGGCCCATTTCTTATATAAATCCATAAGGAAATTAAAATTCTAATACTACCACCGTGGTGGTGTTTAACTGACTTATACATATTCATGAGTCTCATTTATTTGTACATAAACAAATCCACTATTACAAAAACTTTTACATATACATTAAAAACAAAAACAAAAACCTACATTAGGTGGACTTCTATTGTTGTGTTGGCCTTGACTGATGCGGAACGCCACGAATGTCATCTTCGGTACCTACACGAATGAAACACCTGTGTTAAGTTTATATCTTAGTGGGAAATAGAAACGACCACTCGAAGTGGTCCACATTTACATAATACATATATCATAAAGCATATGTCAGAGTTTATGTAGCAACTTTGTCGAGATGGTGTAAGTGTGTAACAGTGTATGTCTGTGAGAACTTCGCTAGTATTTTGAATGCCCAGTAATAGAATTTTTTGAAAGTTGTTTTAAGGGTGAAATTATAAAGTTTTTCAAATAATTGCTGGCACTTTTGCAATTAAGGAAAGTGGAGGGGTGAAATTCGATTATGGAATTTTAAAGGATAATAATAATATTAGTACCATAATGGTTCGAGAAGCGCAGAAAATTCTACAGATCTTGGATGGCTGAAGCGGTTTTGCTTTCAGTTAAATTCGTCTGCGAAATCTAGTGACTGAAAAAGTTCCGTCAGTACGGGACGGTCGAGATATTTTACGAATTTACGGGTGATAAGTCGTAGGGGAACTGGGGATGAGATTTTTGCAAAAATCTCGAAAGCTAGGAAGTGAAACTTGATTTAGGATCAATTCTGATAAAGTGGGCGAAAGAAATAAATTTTGGGATAGAAATGGACTGAATGGGACTGATAGAAATCGATTATCTAAATAATAATAATAATAGTAATTAAAAAAAGAAAAGATAAAAGCGAGGATCACGGGACGGAGCAGATAGAAGGCGTGGGAGGAGAGATAGATTTTAAATTTTCTCTATTTGTTCTTTTTAGATTCTGATCGAGCTTGTGGGTTTTCGTTGGAGCGAGAAAGCGAGAAGAGTTGGTATGCAGCGGCGAGGCTACGCGCAGGTACTGACTATCTTAGCCTTTTGTCAAACTTTAAAGGTGAAAAATTTGCTCTTGTGTTATTTCGAGTCTAAATGCTATATAATGGAGCGAAATTTTCTTAGACGTGAAAGGTCGTAAAAACCGGTCCTGAAATTTTTAGACGAGTTTAGGAATTTTGGGATTTGTGTTCGGACTTCGATCGAGGGCTGAATTGGGCCCATTTTGAATGATTTGGATTGAAATTTCAGGATTGTAGTCGGACAGGTCGGACAGAATTTTCAGAAATGTTTCGGGTATTTTTGGACTACATAGAAAGTCCGCCCAGATAGTTGGCTAAAGCAGATAGTTTTTATGGGGCATTTAATGTGTAGGGACATTTTGGTCGATTGGCGTCATATTATCGATGTCCTTGCTCGGGCCGGGGCCCCAAGCGCGTAAAGTTTTGTTAGAATCGAGTCGTTCGATATAGTCGCTGAAAGCCACTGTGTATGTTTATGATTAAAGCGTTGAGCCAGGGCATTTCGTACTTGTATCGATTGTGTGGCGATTTGAGCATCAGACGAGAATCTAGAGTGTTTAATAGATTTGAAAATTAGTCGAGAAAATGTGAGTACTCGAAATCCTTTTAAGCGAAAGTGTTTAAATTCTGGTGTAAAGTACTTTGAAAATATAAATTTATAAAAACGCATTTTTACCTCTCATTTGTTATACTGAAACAAAAACTTTTGATTCGGTGCCAAGAAAGCGATTTGGCTGGTTTAGCAAAACCCCTAGATGGCACATCTCAGTTTCAGGTCAGATGTATTTCGGATTGTGCATAAGCGAAATTTATGGGATATTATGGCTTACGCTATATTGTAAATTCGCGATTGGGGTTAGATCCCCAGAATATATGTGAGTCGCCCTTTGCACATTTGGGTATATAATAGTTAGGCGCGACTTAGTACATGACGATGAGGTGTTGGTTCCAGGGTTGTCAGCCGAGAGCGTTTAATTCAAGTTGCATTATGCTATAGATCCGCCATGTTCATAGGACCATCTTAGCCAGAGTAGTGTTCGAGTTCACTAAGATGCGGGATTCAGGGATTCGGGTTGTATCGTCTAGAATTGTTTCGAAATGGGCCATGGTGGTTTGGTGCTTGATTTCGGTATAGCATTTTCGGATATTAACCACCGGCAAAAGCAGTTTTATTGTGAAATAGTTTTGAGCGGAGTTTTCATGTTGAAATAGTTTTGAGCAGTTTTCGACTAGCGAAATAGTTTTGTACAGTTTTTCAAAAATGGTTTCATAGCAAAGCTTCCCGGTTTAAATGGAGTTCTGACCGAATTTACATCGCAGATTTTAAGTATTGGGAATGCAAAGCGGTAGACAACAACATTTAGAACTTATAGTACTCATTTGAGCCAGTTTAGCTACTTAATTTCTATTTTAAAATAATTTTTCGAGTGCGGTGTTGAAATGAAAGACCTTTCAGGATCCTGGAGTCCTAGACTACGTAATTTGTGATTATATATAAGATAAAGTGTAAATTAAAAATAGTAAAAGTTAAAATGTGGCATTTTGTATATGTAAATATCTTTTGTAAAATATGCATGCATGGTTTTGAGAAAAACAGGTTGCGGTGAAATTATGTTGGATTGATTCTTATCTTATATTTTGATGAGGACCAAAGGTCCTTTATGATTATAGTTGGATTTTGGAAAATATTGGGAGTGTATTTTTTTATATATAGGTGATTTTGTATTTCGGGCTTGACCAGGTCACCGGTCGTTATCTTGCGATTTTCGTTAAATCTAAAGGTGTGATTTTGATAGAAAAGTGAAAAAATTTTATAGCGCGTTTTAAAATCTGATTTCGGCCGGTTTTAGCGACCGCTTCATGGTAACTTGTCGTTCGAAGCGAGCTTGGGTACGGGAGATTCTTTAATGGAGTTCTTGGCGAATTCTTGTCCCATTTGGAAGGGGTTTGTCAGTTTACATATACAAAGTTCTATAACAAAGTTTTCATGTACATAATTCTTGTAACATAACTTTCATATCTCCCGTAGGAGTTTAAGAGCAGATATCTCTGGGGGAGTACAGGGCCTGTCTGACAAGAATAAATGATTTCTTATGTTTACTTCTTATTCATCATTCAAATTCTTATAAATTAATTTCATGTATCTTATTATTCGGGTATACAACATATAAATATTTGCCTGCATAGACCTTTATCTTGAATAAGGAAGGACCACGATGCAAAAAAGTACGAAGATGCAGTGCGATACTTGAACAAAGCGTGCATGTCAACGTAACGGAAGTGTCGTAGCTTGGTAAGTGTCGGAAGCAAGCGATCAGAGATACCTGACTGTTATTGGCCGATCTTAGCGAACATACAATTATATGCCCCGAGGAACTCGTTCTATCATTCTTAATCCCATTAGCAAAGAAGGCGAGAAATAATGTTTACTTGACGATCGGATTCGCCGCAAGGCGACAGAGTCTGAAATATTTTCATAGAGACTTTTATACTTGTGCGAACCCTTCATCCCTTATTAGGTCTCATTAATTCGATGGATAATTTTCCAAAATTACTTGGAAGATGGGAGCGAAAGCGGGCTTAGAGTGCGCCTAGGTGAAACCGCTCGCTGGGGTGGAGGGTTCCTTTGGGCGGAGCATCTTGCAGCATAGGGGCGGACTAAAGTGCATAAAACTTGACCTCGGGTTTGCCTAAGAGGAGGTGTCTCCACTTAGGCGGAGCTCTACACCTAGGCGTGGACTCCTACGCCTAGGCGTAGGGGCGTCGAGTAGGAATAGAAATGGCCAGTTTTGGCCAATTTCACCGAATCCTTTTAACCAAAACACCTCATTTTGAAATAAAACCATAACACTAACTTAAACCAACCAAAAACACATGCATTGACAAGTTAGGGTTTTCCTAACCCAACTTAAACAAGTATTTTCCAACAAAATTCCAAACAAGCATTCTTACCAAAGTTTCCATACTTCCAAAGAAGAATTCCATACCTTGGCTTTCCTTCTCTTATTCTTCTTCTTTCTTCCTTCTTTCTCCTTCTCTTCTCCTCTTCTCTCTTCCCAAACGGTTTGCCTAACCTTCATAAAGCCAAAAAATGAGATTTTTGGTCTTATCCACCTTTTTAAGTTAAGGCCTTGTTTGGCTAACCCATTTTTGCTTTCTTTTCTCATTTTTGTTATTTGGTCATTCATCTCTCTATTATTTACACATCAATTTATCCATATTTCTATATTAACAAATAATCTTTCATCTCATGCCACTTGGTTCTTTAATTGACAAATTACTAATTTATCATTGACTCTTGTATAAATTCCAGATTTTGCTTATTTTATTCTTTTCATTTTTAGCACTTAAATTCCAGAAAAATATACATTTACTTTTATTATACCCTAAACATGTAATAAAACTATTATAGTATAATTTGGGGTGTTACACAAATCGTTGGTCAATAGAGACGACAAGTCAGTGGCACATTTGCTCCATACACTTAGGTATCTTTATCCTCCATGTTTCTATCATTATTGTAATGATTAACATCATAAAATCTTTTCATATTATGTAAACCATAGGTTGCAAGCGCTGAAATTTTATTTCTAACTTGAATATAAGGAAAGCAACATGTTTTAATATATTCATAAAGACAGTGAATTGGTGAAGGGTAGTGACGGTTCAATCCAATACATTGACGGTCGCACCAATTCTATTGAAATTAATCAACATATGTCACATGATGATTTCATATCAATTGTTTGTAAGACATTGGAGATGTCACAAGATCAAGTGAAAAATCAAGTTCACAATTAAATTTGATTCATCGTCACTTATCTTGTTATTTGACAATTCATCATTCATGAGAATGTTTACTTACGATGAGACGTATTGTCGTGTATATATATCTACATGTGCACGTGTTGATGGTGAGATGCCCGGACCTACAAAATAATTAATATTGACTCTAAATATTTTTTAATTTGAATATCAACTGATGATGTGTTGTGTGGTAAATAATTGAACATTTGATGATGGTTTTTGCCAATGGCAATACCTCGATAGTTGCTTTGAATTTCCCATATGTTGTTTCCTCACCTCTAGATGTGACCTCAACAAGTGCAACAGTCATCCCTACTGACTTGCCAAGAATCAAGTCAATGGGGTTCTCACATAGATGTGCGGAGTTATAGCCCATTGAGCTTCAATCAATGCTTTTTGCAAATGTAATTATGAGTAGTGGACAAACCTTTCGAAATGCATCCATGTTATGTGATCCTGCATATTTGATGTCATTAGCTGACCGATTTCAATATAGATTTAAGATAAATACTCCACAACACATGTTTGTTGTTTGTACTATAAAAAAATGTTTTTGGAAAATCACATGTTGTGCCCTCGGTTCAGCCAACCTTGTTTAAGTTCATACATTACATAATGCGCATAACCATAGTTTGGATCATGTTGCCTCTTCCAAACCTTCGATAAGATCAAATCGTGCATCTATGGTGATTGATGAAGTCATTTGTTCCACTCTAGATTATCAACATCGCCAAATATGCAAAAAAATTGTAAGACAACATGAAATGCGATTATCATATAGTCATGTATGACATTTGAAAGGAAAAGGTGAAGGAGAGAATTTATGGGATACCTAAAAATTATTATAAGTTGTTGTTTTGGATGTGTGAAAGAATTGTTAAAACTAATCCCATAACTATTGTCAAGTTAACACATTCAATTGATGGACACTTTCAGCAATCTTTATTGCACATGCAATATCTATTCAAGGGTTTGTAATGAGGTGCTGACCAACCATAGCTATTGACTCTTCTCATATGAATGGCCCTTATGGGGGTGCTTTATTCTCGGACATCATATATGATGCTAAAGATTCTATATTCCCACTAGCATTTGAAGTTATGAGCTCAAAGAATTATGAAGATTGATTATGGTTTGAAAATTTGAAGACGATTGTTGGAGATAAGGAAGTCGTGATTATATCAAACCGACATCATGCTCTTCTACATGGTATTCCTAAGATATTTGGAGCTAAAAATCATGCTTAATACTATCGGCATCTAAAGGAGAACTTTAGTAAATTTCTTAATAGGCACAACACAAAGGAACAAGGGTAAAAATGGTGCACTTGAATGGGTTGATAGTATTGTATATGTGCGAAGGGATGAAGATTATGATTCAAACTTGTCTAAGTTACGAAACTACAATGAAGTGTTAGCAACATGCATGGGTTGAAGAAAACACACCTGAGCATTAGGCTATGTCCAAATTTCCAAAACAAAGATGAGACAAAATTATGACTAACCTTGCTGAGTCATTCATTGCATCGTTGAAAAATGAACGTCATTTCTCTATATATACCTTCTTGATGGAGCATATGATTAAGATAAGTGGTATGCTAGTCAAGCAAAAGGAGGGGTCATTATATTGGAAGGGTGCAATTGAGCCAAAAATTGAAGAAAAGGTCATGATGAATATCAATAAGGGTGAGGGATACCCAGTAAGTCCATTCATGAATCGTAAGTTTACAGTATCAATGGGGAGGACAATTGCTATTGTGAAACTAGTGAACAAAACTTTCACTTGCAAGGCTTGACAAATGTCCGAAATCCCTTATGAGCACACCTGGTTCCAAATGAAGTACTAATAGAGAATCTAGGTACTCATTTTCAAACTTTTGAAGGAAGATCGAAATGCATTGACCATTGGTAAGTGAGTTCGGCCAAATAAATCTACGATTCTCACTACCTGAGTGAGCTTTTAGTTAGAACTCTTGACCGGCCAAAAGGAGTCATGTCTGAGTGGAGATAAAATATCGGTAAGCTCAGAATATATTGATAATTTAGTTTCACGGATTATATACGGTAAATATCGGTGGATATTTTTATAAAAATATCGGTTCAATTAAAATTATATATATATATATATATATATATAGTAAATTTTAACATTTACTTTCTGTTTAAATATTAATAAATTTGTAAAATTAAGATTAAAATTTTAAATTAAAATTATTTCATTAAAAATAGAAATTAAAATTAATATTAAAATATAGTATTTATAATTACTAAATTAAATATGTAATTTAATATTATTCTTAAGAATTAATGAGATTTTATTTTAATTAATACACTTATAATAACTTATAAGTGTATTATTTATATAGATAACGAGAAATGATTCATATCTTAATTAAAGTAGATTAAAATTCAGTAACTATTAAATTTTATATGTTATATTTAATAAATTATTAAGATATTATAATGTTAAAGAGATATTATTTATTTGTTTATGTTATTATTACAATATTAGGTAGATAATATTATAATATTAATTTTTTAAATGAGATATTATTTTATTTGTTTTTCTTATAAAATTAATTTTTGATTTAAAAATATTGTAAATTTATTGATAGTTTAAAATTTTAATTTTTGGAAAAGTGAAAGATTTTATGAAAAAAAATGAATGATAATAATGTTAAAACAATAAGTATAAAATAATAATAAAAATATTCATACACTAATAAGAATTATAAAAATATTTACACCTTATATATTAAGTGCAATAGCTAGTTTGATGGTCATAGTGTGGATAACCCTTAGTTTTTAGGTAGGTTTGAAACACTTAGCCGAAAAATCGGATAAATCGGTATAAAGGTGATATTCCATCAGCAGACTATTGGTGGAGGGATATCCTATAATTTGCGGGCGCAGAAATCTTTGCGATCTTGTAGATATTTTTAGATATTTTTGTTCCTTGTCCTTAATATATCATATAGTTTAAATAAAATGGACCTAACTGAGGTGTGACTATGGGGTATGACTACAAAAACTATAGTTGCAATTTAAGTTTTTAATTTGCAAAAATTGAAAGATTATGAGCGTAAATGAGGGCCTATGGATGAGGTCATTGTGTCATTAAAGAGATGACAAGGACAGGTTTATATTTGGGTGCACTTAACTATAAGAATGAGATATCAATTTAGAGGACATTTTGGCATAACTATAAAATTGAATATTGTTGGGGTTATTTTTTTTGCCACTACTATAAGAATGATTATTCAACTAAAAATGAAGATATAGAGAGGGTCTTTGTTTGGCCGCAACTAAAGAGGGGACATATAGAGAGGGTTTGTCTTTGGCCGCAACTAACGATAGGAGATATAGAGAGGGTTTTTATTTGGCTACAATTAAAGAGGGGAGATACGGAGATGGTCTTCATTTGACCACAATGGAAGAGGGGAGATATAGATAGAGGTGTCCAATGGGTCGTGCCGCCCATTTTGACAGATGGGTTAGCCCTTTATAATGTCGTGGTGTGCCGTGTCGGCCCGATTACTATAGTGGACCGGTACGGCCCACGACCTGGTGAAGTAGTCGTCATTGCATCTGTAGGAAATGACCCATCATTTTATACTGACCATTGTGTTATCTGCCATGTCATCCCGTCGTGCTATGTGTCGATGTTAGCCCGTAAAGCTGATGACAGTATTTGAATTTTGCTTTGCTGTCAATTTCTAATCAAACTTACATTTACGATATAACGGCCCAGTAAATAAGTCAACAACTTCGTATTTTTAAATATGTGTATATCAAATGCCTAAAATACCCCTCTTAACAACTATAAAACGACTAGTTTTAAGGATAAATATGTAATTGATCTTCTAATGATTTCCTATAAATATCTTTCATTTTAATTCTTTCTCACCCAATTCTCTATTCTCTCACCTCTCTTTGCACATTGTTTACAATTTACTCAAGTTTTTCTTTCATCAATTTACAAGTGCTCAAATTCAAGAATTTAAATTACTTAATCTCCATAAGTATACATCAATTACAAGTTTTTTTGGGGGTAATCTCTACAAGTTCTCATCATCACAAGGTTGAGGTATTTATATTTAGTTCTTATGTTGTTTTTTAGTCTTATACTATTTATTTATTATTTTCTTTCTTCATTTTCTTTTCAAAATTTAAAATGGATCCACACATTGTAGATGTTGAAAACCTTAATTTTGGTATTGATGAATGTAACGAATTTAATTCATTTTAATATGAAGAGAATCCCATCCCCACTAGTAACCCTCAATCTGTACCTTCTTCTAATTCCGATCATGTAGAAAAAAAAACCTAGGATTAGTAAACACATTTTTTTAGTTTGGAATTACTTTACTATAATAAATAAAGAAAATTCAAAATGAGAGGTAGAAAATGCTTAAGCATAATGCAAATATTGGCAAAAATATAGTTATATAAAAAACTAGTGGTGGCATGGGTCACCTTAGAAGACATGCCAAACAATGTACCAAAAAATATGGTACATTAAACCCTAAGCAATCTCAAATAATTCAAAGTGGATCTTTATCAATGAAACCTTTTATGTACAATTATGAACGTGTAAGAGAAAAGTTTGGTAAATTTATAGCTAGTTTGAATCTTCCTTTGGGATTTACCTAAGATCCTACTAAAGTTTTAGATATAATGAAAGATTTACAGTCGTCCTTTAAAAGAATTCCTAAGACTATTTCTCGTAATGATATAATAAAAAATTATAAAAATAAAAAAACAAATAATAGTTGAAGAATTAACTAATAATAATGGTGTTTTATCTATGACTTCTAATATATAGACTAGTTGCAAAAATGATCTTTATGCATGTGTAACATCACATTATATAGATTCAAATTGAGAATTACACAAAAAAGTATTAGCTTTTCATCTTATATGTCATCCTCACGATAGGCCTAACATATATGAATGTATAATAAGTGTTTTTAAAGAGTATGACATAGTTAATAAAATTTTTAGTATTACCTTTGATAATGCTTCAAATAATACTAGTGCAATAGATTTATTTGTAAAAACAATTAGAACGGGTCCACAAAATGAGATGTTTAATGTGAAATGTGTTTGTCATATAATTAATTTAATAGTTCAAGATGGTCTAAAATTAATATCTCACTCAATAGCTGCTATTCGATTTTGTTTAAAATTCATTTATTGTGGCACAAGTAAAATCAAACAAGAATTTAGTGATTTATGCAAATCTCAAGACTTGAAGCCTAAAAAATATCATCGTGATGTCCCTCATCGATGAAATTCTACATACCTAATATTAAAATCTTGTCAAAGATATGAAAACGTAATATTAGATTTTGTCAATACTAAAACAGGTGAAATTAAAATAAGTTCAAATGATTGGGAAATAGATTTACAGTTTTTAAAGGTTTTTTATGAAGCTACTAATATGTGTTCTGCTGTATACACACTCACATCTTGCATAACACTTAGATGTATTTTCAACATAAGTGGTTTGTTTAAAAAATATAGAGATCACTTTTTAAAAAAAAATATGTGAAAAGATGGAAATAAAAATTTTGAAATATTGGAACACCACTTTTTTCATTAGCTATTTGTATGAATACAAGAGTTAAAGTTGAGGTGTATAAAATATTTTAAATTACATAGCTTGTTGTAGAAACCAACCACTTGAACTAAAGGGTCACATATATGAACAATTAAACAATTTATATAAATATTACCAAAATAAATATGATAGTGCCTCTTCAAATGCTACAATTTCATCTACATTGAGAAATTATCATTTTTTTACGCAATCAGCAAAAAGAAAACAACAAATTGGTCCTTCAAGTAGATATGACCTTTCAAAATATTTAGACACTAATTGTTATTCATACCTATCACTGAATGAAATAAAATTTTTTGATATTTTAAAATGGTGAAAATCTCATGAATCCACTTTTCCCATTCTATATCTAAAATGACACATGATCTACTAACCTCGCCGGTGTCTACTGTAGCATCATAATCTACTTTTTCTATTGCAGCAAATATACATGGAGAAAGAAGGACAAAACTTTCAAATGAGATACTTGAAGTTTTAACACTTTTGAAGGATTGAGAAGATGCACACTTTAGACTTCAAAAAGAAGAAGATGAATATGCAAGAACACTTGAGAAGTTGGATAAAATGGATCTCAACTCACAACAAGATGATTTTGAGATTGATGATAACAATTAAATATGGATAAATTTTAATATAAAGACAAAATTTTAAAAATTTTATGTTATATGTTTATTTTAGATTTATGAGATGTAATTTATTTTTAAAAGTAAATAATGCGTGTAATTGATATTTAGGTATGTGCCAACCTGGTTAGGACATACTCAAACTATAGTGATGAAATTCTCACTTTTTATTCTTATAAGATGTAATTTATTTTTTAAAGTAAGTAATGCATGTGATTGATAGTTTGGTAGGTGCTAACCTAGTTGAGATGTACTAAAATTATAACGATGCAATTCTCACTTTTTGTTCACATTATTTTTCTTTTAAATTGTTGAAATATTGAATAAAATATTTTTTTTAATTTTTATATTCCAATATTTTAAATTTATTTGTTATTTTAATTAAAAAACTAAATTAAATATTATCTTTTTATATCTATAATAATAAAAAAATAATATTTATTATATAAGGAAAAATAAAATAGATTTAATTAGCAATTAATATTTTTTGAAAAGATAGGAACCCACTATCATAGCTTATTGGCACGACATGACATGAATAACCCACAGATATATGAGTCGTGCTGGGCCACCTATTTTTTGGGCTGACATGACACAACTCAAATCCTTCATTGGGCCAGCATGTTGGCAAGCATAACTCGTCAAAAAAATATTTTGTGCTAGCCCGACACGACCTGTTGGACACCTCTAGATATAGAAAGGGTCTTTGTTTGATTGCAACTAGAGAAGGGAGATATTGAAAAAGTCTTTGCAGACTATTGATGATTGCTTTTTCAACGGATGGAGGCTGAAGCATGTTGAGGGCATTAGACGGGGTGGTACAGTACACGGGCTCTGGATGTGGCACTCCTGCGCAAGACAAGAAAGAAGAAGAAAGAATTGACGGGGCTTCGCGTCAGCCGTCCGTCACCTAAGTGGGTTATACGTGAGAAAAAAGATGAAATTCTTTAGAAGGCGAATGTTTGCCTGCAACTCAGTAAATTTGACTGGTATTTATAATTATATGTTATTCCGTTAGAGGGTAGTAAGGATTAACAAGTTGGATGTGATATTTTACGCAACTTTATCGATATCGGATTTAATAAGGGATATTGGAGGAGTAGTTTATTGAGAATTATCTTCCTTATTGGTGAGATCCGGTTTGATCTCGCAGATAAGTCAAGCATCGTGGAATTATTCTATTTTCCTTGCCGATGAGATTTAGTCAAGTATGTGGCGAGATTTAGTTGGAGATTTGTAAGGTAAGATGTTATAGGGGATTATCCTAATTTCCCCTTATTGGCTAGATTTCAGCTTGATTTCATAGGATGGACCTTCTAGATTATCCATGACTGGCCTTTGGGGCGAGCGGACTGGGCCTTCGTTGGTCAGTCCGGGGCCTGTGTTTTACCGGGCGCACTTCTTTGGCTTGGTGAGTGGGCCTCGCAGCCCATTTTTCAAAACCCATCGCCTGCCCCCAGCCCCCTGTGTACAGGCGTGGCAAGGGCTGTAACGCTTCTCGTATCGGATGCTATTGCCATGTGTCCGCTAGTATCAAGCTTCGGCTAGTGTGGCTTTGTCATTGCCTTATGTCTCTAGATAATGATGACTTTTCGGTTTTCGCGCCTATTTCTTCCACTTCTTTCGCCTTCGTCTTCCGCACAACCTCCCGACCAGCTCGCCTTATGTGCCCCGATCCGTTTTCTTTGCCTTTAGCGAGTCTCTACTTCCCTCTTCCCTTAGTAACCGAACCTCTCGTGCAGTCCTTTATGGCGTCTTTCTTGAGATAGCTTTTTCCATTTTATTCCTGGGACCGTTACGTCTTTCTTTCTTGGTGTCTTTTCGAGCAATACAACGAGGTGCTAGGGTTAGGTTGGCTGTTTTACTCACTACTACATCGCTATGGGTCCCGGTCGCCTCTTCTCTCGTGATCGAAGGTGACTCTTCGTCAAGGCTCTGCTCGCGAACTGACGGTACCTCCGACCGTTATGCTGGAGTTGATCTTCGAGACGCCCCGGGGGAGCCCCCTATTCCCTTTAACAAGGGTAAGGGGAGAATTAATGAGATCAAATACCCCGGGGGGTCGGAATACCTAAGGTCCTACTCGTGGTGTAATGCTTCTCCGTCGCGCCTAGGGGCACACCTGACCATATGGGGCCACTTTCGCCAGGCGTTACCGACCTCCTGTAGGTGTCCGAGTCTGGTCCCCTGACGTTTTGACCTCCTACGTGGTTCCAGTACCTAAGATGGTATGGTTCCTTAAAGTGGCCTTTGACAACGGTCTTCGCTTTCCTCTGCACCCCTTTATAAAAAGAGTTTTTCAAGAAGACTAATGTTCGTCTTTCTCAACTCGCCCAATTGTTGGGGTATTTTGGTTGGGCTATTGGTTTTCTTTAAGGACAGGGGCCTTGGTGTTCCCAATGTAGCTCTGTTCCTTGACCTTTTCAGCATGAAAGAAACCGTCAAGGGCTTCCTCTATTTTTCTAGGCGTACTCAAAGGTTCTCCTGTACTTCCGATCTTCCATCCTCCCATAGGCTTTGGAAGGAGCGTTATTTCGTCCGCGGCCGCAATTGGGAGTATGATCCTCTTGACAGGGATGATACCCTGGGCGTTCTGGTTGCTTGGACCACCCCCGAGAATCTACGTGAGTATCGCTTTGTTTTCGTATAGTCTTCTGTGGAGGTCACTGGTATTTCATCTCATTAGTCTCGTTGTTTCTCGTGTGCTCGACCCGATCTCACTCGAAGATAACGCGAGTAGAGCAGAGTCGGCAGGTTCCTCGCGCCCCTACGCGGAGCCGATCAAGCCTGACATTCCGGCCCCCAAGCTCGAGGTCTACCCGCTCTCGCCGCTTTCAGGCCTCACCTCCTTCCAATTATGAAAGTCTCTCCCATCCGCTCACGCTGCCCACCAAGGAGAGCTCGACCAAGTGTGGAGGCGCCGTCCCTGAAGTTAAGTCTCTGGAGCGTGAAACGGAAAACTTGACCCGCTGAGAAAGACCTTCCTACTTAGGGCAGGTTCCAAATCATGCCTTCCTCCTCCCCTTCTACACACGTCTCGAACATCTGGCAGCTGCGCTCCTACCGAGGCCCCTAAAGTTTTGAGTTCAACCCCCGTCTCGGCCTCCGCCGCAAAGGCAAAAAGCTCCTGGGAAGGGCCGCTGGCGCCCGCTGAGATCATGCCCATTACCGTCTAACTCGCAGAAGTAGCGTTTCTCACCTTCCTCGAGGGCGGAAGAGTTGAAGAGGAAGGGCTCCGAGACTGACGGAGATGGCGACTCCTTGCTACTCAATGTTGAGCTTGCGGTTGGCGCGGTCTCGTTTATTCTTAAAGATTCTGACCTCAAGAGGTCGGGCGCGCGCCTCTTATCAGAGGAAGCTTTCTGGGCTTTATCCTCCAGGGGGCTGTTTCGTAAGTTCCCATATCTGTCGTGATTCGATTCAACCGGGTCGGGTGTTGATCTTGCGTCGGGTACCGATTCATGTTGATGAGCGGTATTACCATTTGAAGAGTTTGGCTGTGGCAGCCACCTAAACGAAGGCCATGCCAAAGCCGCCCGCTACAAGGTGAGAGGGTGGCCCCTTACTCGAGGCTAAGTCATGGATCTAAAAAAGAGGTACGACCGAGGAGCAAGGAAGCTTTTAAGTCTGATTTGGAAGCATACCATGTTTGCTAAGGCGCCAGCCGAGGGGTAGAGAAGACGAGGCCGTAAACAGTTTGAGAGCACTGTCGAACTTCGGAGGTTCCGATGAGTCATGAGTTGTACAAAATGACTTGCTCGGAGACCAAGGATCTGATGTGGCCCTACCTGCTTCAGATGGTCAGATGAGCTTGTCATCCTGGGCGAGTCAAAGGGGGTCCAAGAAGAGCTCAGGCGACAGAGACGAGTCGCGCGATAAGACAAGGTCGCTTAGACTCGAGCTCACGCGAGGCTTCCAAGACTATAAGCTTCCGCTAACGCCCACCAGGAGTGCCACTGGCTGCGTGGGACCTTCTATCAACAAGCTACTCCGGGTCAGCCTCGGGAGGGATGAAGCTATAGAGATCGAGGGACGAGGCCTCGCACTCAATGGGCTGGGTGGCTTGGTCTTTCAACGGAAGGTCACAATGTCTATCCTAGCTTGGACTTCAACTTCGACATTCCTAGCGACGAGGAGCTAGAGGAGTCCCTCTCCGCACTCGACGCCTGGCCGTGAGGCCTGCAACGCCCGGCTAAGTAACTTTGGCTGATAGGAAGTCCGACCTTGCTAGGGCCCCACAAACTGCAGCATTCGCATGGCGACCTTAGGTATTCCGACTTCCTGTGGTATTCGATCTCATTAATTCCTCCCTTACCCTCAGTTAAAGGGAATAGGGCCCCTGGCGCCCTTTGGGTGATCAACCCGGCCGAACGGTCGAAGGTGTCGCCAGTCCGCCCAGAACCGACAACAGTAGAAGAGTCAACTCCGATACGCAGAGAAGAAGAGCGACCCGGACCCATAGCGATAGCAAGTAGTGAGAACAAAACTTAGCCAACCTAACTCTAGCGCCTGCCATTGCTCGAAAGACACCAAGAAAGAAAAAAAGACACGGTAGCGGTCCTGAATAAATGGAAAAAGCTATCCCAAGAAAGACAAAAGGACTCGCACGTAAGGTTCAAACACTACAGCAGTGGAAGTCCGAACTACTTGGGAAGAGCAAAGAAAAGCTTCTGGCATCGGTGGCACATAAGACGAATCGGTCGAGAGGGTGTCGCGTAAGAAGGTATGGAAACCGGAAAAGAAGTGAGAGAAATGAGCACGAAAACCGAAAAGTCATCATTATCACAAGACATAAGACGACGACAAAGCCCTAACTAACCCAGCCCCGAGCGGACACGTGGCAATAGCATCCGACACAGAAGCTGCCATAGCCCTCGCCTACGCATACCGCATAATAAGGGTCGGGGTAACCGATGGTTTGAAAATGGCCAGCGTGCCCCACTCACCAAAGCCCAAAGAAGAGGCGCCCAAGAAAACACCTAGGCCCCCGCATCTGTGCCCCAAAACGAAGTGTCATACCATTCATTTCCCAAAGGCTACCATGGATAATCTAGAAGGCCCACATCCTGCAAATCAAACAAAATCTCGCCAATAAGGGAAGTAGGATAATCCCCTATAACATCTTACCTTAAATCTCCAACTAAATCTCGCCACATCGCCAACTAAATCTCACCAGCAAGGAAAATAGGATAATTCACAAGAAATGTACTTATCCCCGCAATCAAACTGATCTCACCAATAAGGAAGGAGATAATTCAATAAACTACTCCTCCAATATCCCCTACAAACTATGAGTCGATGCGTAAAATATCTCATCCACTTGAAAGAATCCTTACTACCCTCCAATCGAATAACATATACTATAAATATCAGCCACCACAGAAAGTGTACGCAAAAACATTCAATTCCTCTAAGCAGCCTATATTTTCTCTCAACGAGAACCCGACATAGGTGACGGAGCGGCCTCACGCGGTTTCGCCGACCCTTCTTCTTGTCTTTGCGTATGCCACATCCGCAGCTCCGGGAGGACCACCGACAAGACATCTGTAGCTCCGCATCACCCTCAGCAGCTGAGCCCCAAATTCCGCCCCAACGCCCTCAACACACTCCGTACCCCGTACCGCTGAAAAAGCATCACGATATATATATATATATATATATATATATATATATATATATATATATATATATATATATATATATATTAAATGAATTTATACAAAACCATTTCTCCATATATATAGGTATTCAAGAATCAATAAATGAAATTTTAATGAATTTGAAAGAAATTGTATTGAGAAGTAATCTTTATCAAACTTGCGGTGTGTTTATTTGTGCCAAGGGTCTTGGATATGTAACTCCTCGAGACATTATTTCACCGCCTTCTGTGGAAATCATTGATAATACGCAACATATAACTTTGACTAAATCAATTGCATTTGTGTGTTAGATTACAAATCGAGAGGATAAGAGCTACAAAAGGGTATTTTAAAAAAAATGGAACCAAATATGTTTCTCATGTTTTCCTTACTTTTCTTATTTTTAGTTTATTTAGTTCTTGTTTTTAAAAACTGGTTTATATTTTCAAATACAAGGAGAATAAGGAAAATAGAGAAATTAAAACACTTTTGGTTTCAGTTTTTTTGTTTTGAAAAATATAAAAAATATAAAAAAAACATTAAATTCAGATAATAAGAATAATTTTGAAAAAACATCAAAATGATGATGTCATTATTTTAAAAAAACATTTCTCAAGAAAAATTTAAAAAACCAGGAACCAAGTCATATATCAGAAAACAGCTATAAGGAAAATACTTTAATTAAAAATATCTGGAATAAAGAAGTTATTGAGACGCTTGTCATTGGATACGATAGTAGAACATTCTAGGAACACAGTCCGGCAAGACAGATTGATTTGCCCACGTATGACCTTTGTTCTGTGAATATGATAAATAAAGGCTAAGCCATGGAAATAAGGAGCACATGGAAGGTGGTTCGTTGCAAAATACTTAGACCTCAAGTGGGCGAAATATTCCCACTATCAGAGACAAGGATACCATTACAACCCACCCTGGCCGTCTGTTAGATGTGTGATTAGACAACAATGTGAAACATATTATTCATACAGCCCCTTGTGATGATTGCATGATAGAATTTTTCTTCGTTTTTCAAATCACATATCAATACCATAGACTAAAGTGGGGGTGGCAAAGAAATTTTGGTGGTCCAACTTAGAGAAAACCAGTGGTGTATATATTATGGATAAGAGCTATACACAACATATGTAGTTAAGAAGATCCATTAAATGTACCATTTTTTCAAAGTACCCTTCTGACGAAAAACAATTTTATGAGCTTTTTAAAGTATATTTATGTAGTTAAGAAGATTCATTAAATGTACAGTTTAAGGAACTTCCTTGAAGTGGATTATTCCAAAAGAGATAAGAGCTCATCCTTCTCTCAATATGAGGCGTTATTGTCTAATCTTCTGACAAGCATTTGCCTAATTATGTTATCTTATTGGACATAATAAAGATGTCATATATTGATCAAAGAGATGGAAAATAAAAGGATTGTGTTAATTATGGATTTCCGTATTAAATAAGAGAAGTTGTTCTTGATATTATACATGTAACAAATTACTTATATCTACTTAGAAGTATTTTAAAGTTGTGAAAGTTCACTACATAGGGTGCATAATATTTGCATGGGAAGTAGGTGGGTCATTTAAAATAATGTGTATTTGAGAACCCCTTTATCTCTATCCCAAATCATTCCCAATTCCCATTCCCCTAGGAATATGTAGAGTTGCCCATTCTCTATTCTAGGACTACTTAGGGCACATGAAGTACTCCTTAAGGTTTTACACCCCAGTAAAGAAATTAAGCAACATATATATATATATATATCAACCTAGGATCTTTCACTCGATGAACCTCTCCTCGGATTTGTTTTCCTGCTAAACCTTAGTTTCTTAAGCCCCAAGAGTGATTGGATTCAAATTCCATCGTGTACAAATAATTTTACGAATAGCACATGCAAGGACGGAGCTAGGATTTTTATTTATCCCGGGCTAAGCTATATTTAATAATACAAGCATTCATATGACTAACAAAATACAAATGTAAACTCATCATATATTTAATAATACAAACAAACTCATAAACACTTAATAACGAAATCGGGACTCTTCGACCTTCCTGTAACAAAAGGCATCTATAACTCGAATCCGCACGATTGCTCTCAAGTATTTCGCTTTCAATGTAGACAACTAATGAATCCTGGCTAAATACTCATCTTCCATCTTGTTACGAAGAGTACTTTTGACATGTCGCGGGCTAAATGTTCTTCCTAAGCTGTCGTGAAACGAGAAGAGTTAAAATAAGACGAATCAACCTATCAATCAAATCAGACTGGCCTTATTTGTTCTACTAAACCAATGCATATAACTGAAAATGGTAGTATATACTGAAACCCTCTCATGGCTAACCACATCAAATTGATAATGATCTAGTTGACATTTCAAATAATGCATGTCTTGTTTATCAAAATCAGTCGCATAAAACTTCTCAACAAGTAAAACAAATCGCGCATCGATTGAAAGATTTAAAGTATCCGAGGATCTAAAGCGTAGTCGAAGCATAAGCAATTCCATTGTCTCTTCATTGAATCTACTATGTAATCCTTCTAACCGATGATCAATCGTGAGCATTAAATATGTCCATGTGATAGTGACGAACAATTATAATGTTATCATTCTCGTTGACATGAATGTCTCGCCCCTTTGTACCGAGCAATCACATTATCGTATATCGACATCAAATTTCCATGCAAACTGATTTCACATGGTCAAGGAGATAATCAAAACCTTCTACTCGTAAGGTTTGAAGCAATGATTTTGTCGATGAGACTAAATTCATTGCATTCAAAATATCTAATGATTTATGTTGCAATACCCGACAAAGCATATCCGTAATCCCCATAATCTTGTGCATAAGATGCAATATGAATATGAAATCAAAGGACTTCATTGCCATTAAAGAACCACCAAATTCTTCCCTACGACCAGGTTTGAAGATCCTTCTAACTACATTCAAACACACTAATGATAGCACCATACATATCTATTGGGGACCGCAAATGGATTCAAATGTGAGCTCCAACGAGCGCACTGTACTGGCGCAAAGTAACGATCCGATTAGCCCCTTTACCGCCTCTCGCTCTCACCATTAGTTATCCCCCTTCAACTTCAATAGCTCGCGTATCGTGAACTCGTATGACGCTTTAGAGAAGCACTAATAAGATTGACAATGCATGTCAATTTGGAAAGAATTGCCATTGAAATCTCTATCTTCAAATAGCCAGGTAACTAATGCAAGTTGTAACGTATGAGCAAAGCAATGAACATAGTATGCATACTCACATTCATTGCGTGAACAAAGTTTGCAATCCATTAAATGCACCACGTATGTTGCTAGCACCATCATATCCCACCAGAATCTCAATGTGCAAATTGTGTAGAGTAAGAACTTTTGATATTTTCTTTCTTAAGAGTTAAAGAAGTGGTATCTTTTAATATGCACACCCTAAAAAATTCTCCTACAAAAAACCCCGAACATCAACAAATCTCATAACAATTAAGCATGTTCTTTATTTGATGCATCTCTGTTTATCAACCAAATACAAAACTTGGCATTTCCAACTTCTTCACATATTTTTTCTCTTACTTTATGTGGGCTTTAATATGCAAAAATATCTATTTGGACTATAGGAGACGATAATTGCATCTCCCAAAGCTTTCAAGACAATATCATTTATCTCAACATTCAACTTTGTCATCAAACTAATCATCCTTCAATTAGATTACTACCGGTTCTTGACACATGTATTTATCACGACCTCTCAAGGCACACCCTTGTAAAGTAAGCCATTGAACACCATCAGTAACCTTAAGACGTAATCGATTTTTCTTTATTTCTTCTGAACTTTGAACATTCATAACTTTATCAATGTGCACTGATATATTCTTCAACGCCTCAACATTTCTCACAGCATTATTGTGTGTGGAAACAGGACCTCTCATATGTGACAAGAAAACACATTTGACCCCATTATTTACTCTCTTCCAACTACTAAAACCATCAACGGTAAATGCAGGATGTAGAGGTTCATGCCCTTGAAAAACAAAGTACGGAAAGCAAAAATGTCGTATCTTGAAATAGAATACTCTAGCCATGGAAATTTTATAAAATAACTTTCTTGTTCGACATTTTGAACTCTAGTTTTAGTCCCTGATACTTAGCCAAGATAGGTTGGATTTTGGTCCCCACTTTATATAAGCACGTCTAACTTCTCATCTTGATTATAATCAGATGTTTCCATATCGGAAGGCCGCAATGCGGATCTCGACGTTCTATATTCTCATCAAAAGGAATTCTTGAAACTTTTGTTTGAGGTTGAGGACCTTGAGGTTCAACAACCACAGGAATCATAGGAATATCAACACTTGTTGATGTTTCTACTAAACTCAAAGGTTTAAGACTAGAATTTGATGTTTCTTCTCCACTTCTTGTGCTAACGAAAAATTGTTTTCGTTCTTTTCGTTCTTGATCTTCCATCCTAATAAAAGTGTAGAGATAGGGGTTGAAAATTGCAGTAAAAACAAACTGTATAAAACAAATATCACCTAGAAATATTATCATACCCAAATTACACATTATTCAAACTTAGAGATAGGGCTTAGGTATAAATATAATTACGGTTTCCAATTAAACGAGGTTAGTATCCCTACCTAATAAAATATTAGGTATTGCAACAAACTACCAAATGAAATAACGTAAAACATCATCTCCATAGTTCACCATCGTTGTACTACTACAATATGTAAAAGATCCTTAGATGACTAGGAAACAGTAATGTAATGTACACAATTAGGAATCAGTTGCATGAAGAAAAGGGAAAAAATGTAAGGGTTTTTGGGTTAATAAACAAGCATCTCACTTGACTGGGCAGTAGAGAATATTTCTTTTCTCTTTCAATTTTCGTTGTTTTGCTATAACCAATTTAGTTAGGTGCTTTGCGGGTCCCAAAAGGGAGGATATTTATGTAAGTGGTTTTTATCTGCTAGGCAAGTAGGAAATATACGGAAATTCTTCTATGTTCAGCTCTTCTTCTATGTTCTTCATCTCAGGTTTCACAAAAAGCAAACAGTTTTAAAAAAAACAAGAAAAATTAATTCACGTGAAATGAAATTCTATAATTTTCTTAAAAGACCTAGAAATACTTCTAATGCACTCATATTGCTTCAATATTTCACTTTCTCAAGAATCTGCAAACGAGATAAACAAGGAACGCGATTCTCGATTACTTCTATTCAAATCAATTTTCACAGAATCAAACGTAAAATAAAATGGAAAAAGGCAGTTATAAAAAATGAAATGCAAGAACAATCTCGCAAAGTTCTAATCATAAACTGAAAAGAAATAAAGTAGAATAAAGACGATAAACACGCAAATACATTTTGATATAACAGCAAACCCTAGAAACGACCGAATAGATGGATATAGAGAGAGAAAGAGAGACCTGTGATTATGTGAGTGTTAGATCTTGTTTCATCATTTAAAAAAAAAAAACAATTTCCATCGCTTTCTCGAAAAATTGAGCCAGGAACCTGAATATGAAAACAATTGTTGCTTGTTCTCCGCGAAGATCCCGCACACCAATGAAGGATGCAAAAGTTGTCAAAGTACTCATGTTGTCAATGGTTGCTTAAACGGTAACCCAAAAAACATCTCAAACTGGATTAATAAAATAATATGTTTGGAACAAATTCTCAAAAAAAATTGTTTTTTCAAAATTTATCAAATAGGTTTCCGATTTGGAAAAATTTGATTTTCTTTATTTTCTTCAAGAACCACAAATGTAGGTATGGAGAGCGACATAAAGACGCTGGACGCAAGCATGGAAGATAAGAATAAGCCACAAAAGAGCAGCAATTATACTATCAAAAGCCAAAGACCTAAAATCTTGAGGAAAATATACAAGCACAACAGATATAAAACAAAAATAAAATCAAAATGAAGATATCATAGGAAATACTTAATAAGGAAAATGTTAAAAAAATTATCGCTGTTTGTCTTTTTTGTTTGGAAAATGAGAAAACGAAAATTCATTTTTCAATTCCCGAATTTTCATATTCAAACAAATGAGTGACCGAGAAAATAAAAATAAACTACAAGAAGGGAATTTTACCCTAAACCCGTTTGAAATGCCAACACCGATCAACTGAGTAGAGAACAAAAAAAAAGGCGTGAATTAGGGTTCTCAATGTAAGATCCTGGAAATTAAGAGGATGGAATGAGATTGTTAGGGCTAAGGGAAATTTTTATCATAGAATCAGAAATCGTGAGAATAGGAAAGGGGAAAGGGAAAAAGAGGGAAAACAAAATAATAAGGGGGTGGGTAGTGGACTGGTATAGTGATAAATTTTTTTTTTTTATCCTGGGCTCCCACTAATAGTTCCGTCCTTGAGCACATGTATTTAGTATCTAATCAATGTTTATTAATCCTTGATACTTCTTTAATCTATTATACAAAAAATTGACTACCACTTGCAAATTAATAATTCAAAATAAAATTTCTTTAAATATTAAAACTTATTCATTTGAAATAATATTTAATATGAAAATATTATTTCAACCTCATCTATTTGATTTTTCATTTAGCTATTAACTGAATAATTTATTTATTTAATAGATTTTAAAAATTAGTATAAAATTTTTGAATTTTATTTAGTTGATTTAAAATAATTAATAATTTATTTATATTTTAAAAATAAAATTTGAATTTTATTTAATACATTTTAAAACTAAAATAAAATTATAATAAAAAAATTTAGGAGTTAAAAAAAAAGAAAATAAAAAAAATGGTTGGGTGGGCCTAAGTGGGAGCCAGGTGGGTCCAACCAGTTAGGTGGGGAGAGATATAAGAAGAGAAGAGGGAAGGTGGAGGAAAGAGGAGAGGAGGAAATAGGGAGAATATATGAGAGGAAAGATAAAGGAAAGAAAAGAGAGGAGATAGAAAAATGGGTTCCACATGGACGTCATATTAACATTTAATGATAATTTTAACACATTTGATCATTTTAACGATATCATGAACTAATTTGAATTATGAAAGTAAAATATAAGAATCATTTTAATCAAAATGAAGTTTAAGATATAAAGTAGGATATGGTTAAAACATTTTTTGCATCTTTTCCCAATATTCATTTGTGTTTGGAATCAAACATAACTTACTCCAATTTTAAGTTAATAAATATTTAAACTCTTCATATATTTAACATTTTAATATTAAATATCCGCATTTCATAAGTTTAATATAACAACACATCCAATAGTGCATGTTTGAGGAACCACCCATTGAGTATAGCACGCAATGTTTACATGAGAGTAAATGTGAAATTTATTTGTTTGATTTCATAAAAGTGTTTATTTATCTAACCTATCAATTAGTGAGACATGGTGAAAAATCTTATGTTTGGATAAAAAAATGACCGAGATTTCAAACGAAAAAGAAAAAAAAGGGTTTCAACTGGCCATTTTATTTCATATGCTTAACGAAAATGTAAAGACAATGAATTAAACTTGAGACCTAATGCGTTAAAGACAAGCCCTTTATAAACCACAAGGCTCTTAGTTATACATAATATACATGGACTAAGCTAATCTAATTTTTTTTATTTAAATTAAAAAATAGTGTCTTGGTAAACTTTTTCCTATCTCATTATTTTTTTTTAGTATTCTTAATACTTTGTAGGTTTAATTAATTTTGAAAATTTATGTCCCGTATATTTTTGATTGCTTGATAAAATCCAAATACTCATATTTTTATAATTGTTTATATTATAAGACTCGTTGAAATCAGAACAGATATCACCAACGGGAGAAACAGCGTGTCGATACAAATTCCGTACAGCATGATGACGACATCTGAATAATTTTTCCAATCTTCAAATAATCAAACATCACTGATCAATTTAGTAAATATAAAATAAGGGTTCATGAATCCACAATTCAAAGTCTGAATTTAGACCCTTCAAATTTTCCTTGAACTTGTAAAAGTCACGTATTCACTCCGTCGCATTGGCTTTCTAGACCCTTTGACTGACATCAAGTACCCAGTACCCACTTCATGAAGCTCGGAATTTTCTCGATCAAAGCATTACCTAACCCTTTCCTTTCAGTATATTTAAGTGTTACGTTTCTTACTCATACGATACGATTAGACACCACTATGCCAATTTCCAATATATATATTTTTTAATCTTCTCTTTGACACGTTTGTGAAATTTTCACCTAACACACATTTAGGTCAACCAACTATTATTATTTTTTCATTTTCTCTAAAAGGGAAGGCTACCAATAAAGTTCGGTTCGCCTCAATGATTAAAGGGTTAAGGGTTGCGTTCCATAAGGAAGAGACAAGTTATAGTTTTCACCAGTAACAAAATATTACAATAACGTAATACTAAATAAATGGATGATAAAAAAAGTGAAAGTCTACATTTAGAATTCAAAAACTATGAATGAAAAAAATAAAAATAAAAAGTGAAAGAATTTTTTTTTTAAATTGAATAAATTAATACAATATGTTTATCTATTATATTATATAAGGATTAACAAATTTAAATATATGCTTTTGAAATCAGAGATCCGTGATGGAGACTTAGAGTGCAGACAGTGCACATCTGTTGAGTTTGAAGAGGTGGAGCAGTTCGGTTTGGTCAAAGAAAAAAAAGTAGGCCCAAGCAGTGGTCGAGATCGTAGTACGGTGGGCCCATGATTGGTGCTTTAACAGGGATAGTTTGACCATTGACTGCTACGGTTCCCGTAGATGTTATGCACCGGATCCAATGCTCTCTGACTCTCTCATCATCTCCACGTGTTTGTTTGACCAAACGTGGAGATCACACAGACAACCCAGCCCTGACAATTCCTATCAACTTCAGGGCCATTTTTGGTAATTCATATCTTCCCTTGGAGACACAGACCCTTCCGGCCGTTTTTACTGTTTACTTTTATCGTTGTCGGTATAGATTGCACTGATAATAGTCCGTGACGGGTATAGAGGAACTGAAGTTACTCAACCCTGATGATAAATGTGGGCCGAAGATCAGGCCCAATTTACCATACTCAGATGGGCCAAAGCCCAAGTAGATGAAATTGATCAAATTACACGTATCCTCCATGGAACCACGTGTCTACAAGCATGTGCAAACCTTGTGACCATAAATGGCTAGCGTTTGGTGAGCAGTCACAAGTATGGGGAGATGACGAAGAGGTGGATCCGCCATGGCTACAAAAAGGTAGCTGAGTTATTCAGCAAAGCAGGAGACAGAAAGACGAAAATGTTTCCAGTATTAGAAGGACATCCATCGGCACAAGAACATGCGAAATCAGCGGTGGAAACAGAAGGCACCATCAAAGCCTTGAAAAAGGAATTCCAGATATACAGATGGAGCCCAGATTCCCCCAACAGCCAGCCCCATCTGAAGTCTTATTTTGTGGACCTGTCGACATGTGGGCCCATGGTTATGGACAGTCCAGAGTAGATGTTAGCAGCTAGTTTGGGTGGTTGTTAATGCCTAATGTGTCGGATATGTCATATGTGTGGGTGGGGGATTGTGTAGGTGTTGGACGCACTACAGAAAATAAAAGCGGAAGAAGATTCGAGCCTGAGTTACAGGATGTCGTGCAGGGAAGGTATATGTGGGTCGTGTGCTATGAATATCGATGGAACAAACACGGTGGCTTGTTTAAGACCAATTGATGCAGACACCACTAAGCCCACCACCATCACTCCTCTTCCCCACATGTTTGTTATTAAGGATTTAGTGGTTGGTCTCACCAGTTTCTACCAGCAGCACTAGCAAGAAAGATGGATCATGCAATAATTAACTGCCGAAATATGAAAATAATTTTTTGTTTAAGATCAATAAATGTGTGGATTAACGTGATGAAATACATAAATAGGTCGATCGAGCCATGGCTTAACACAAGAAAGGGGCCGGAGAATGGGCGAGAATACAGGCAATCGCCTGAAGATAGAAAGAAGCTGGATGGGTTGTATGAGTGCATACTGTGCGCTTGCTGCAGTACTTCATGCCCTTCATATTGGTGGAACCCAGAGGAATTTCCTGGACCAGCGGCTTTGCTCCATGCTTATCGATGGGTCAGCGACAGGTGTGTTGTTCAGTACAATTGGGTTATATATTTAATGAAAATGCATGCTTGGTGGCCGGACAGTCGTACTCTGTTTTTTTTTTTTTTTAATTTTTTTATATCTGTTTTTGAGTTTCTGATAATCATGTATTGAATGGTATGGATTTTGTGTCGGCAGTCGGGCTGAGTTCGCGGATGAGAGGGTGCAGACGTTGACGGAGGACTTAAGGAGGTTGTATAGATGTAGGACTATAAAGAACTGCACAGTGAACTACCCCAAAAGCCTGGACCCTGCGAATTCCATCCACAAGATGAAGACGAGGCATCTGGCTTCTCCCCCCGTCGAGGTCAGAGGTGTTAAAGATATTCTCAGTAGAGTCATTGCAAGTGGCACAAAGGGGTTACCCTGCAAATATAAAAATATCTCAAAATAAACAAGTACAGCATCATCCCTCAACATTTTGAACTCGTCTTGTTTTTGTGGTTGCTGATTGGAAGAATTAAAGGCTTCTTGAGATTTGGAAACTTACAGTGGCACGGCTTGAAGTTCAAGTATCACGATTGTAACTTGTAACTGTTCCCAAGCTTTATTATTTTATTAATCAAGTTAAATTATTATTTTATTAATTGAGCCAAACTACTCAAAAATTTAATTGAGCTTTTATCATTAGAGTTAATTTTTAGTTGAGAGGATATTTATTTATTAATTTTTTAATTGATTTGAGTTTCATCGAATATAAATAGGTCAATAGAGTTTTGAATATATGAAAACACGGTGGAGCCTAGTTTGAGTTTGAGTATCTATTCGGTTACACCTTGAGCCTTTAGTGATAGAAGTCTGTATAATGTAATGGGAGGTTCCAATTTGAAGCATTAATAAAAAATAAAAAAAAAATTTGGGGGTGTTAATTTCAAGCATCAACAAAAAAAAATGAAAAAAATGGAAAAAAGAAGTATTTAATGTGAAAATATTATTCATGAAAATTTCAAGCTCAACTTTTAACAATTTTCTTCAACTTTAAATCATATATGATTTGGAAATTATTTAATATATTTAGATTTGTTGCAACCTTTTGATTTAAGTTGTTTACTTTTAAATTTTTTACTCAGTTGCTCATCATACATAACTTATGTGTTAATGCCTAATTCTTGTGTTAAAGATTTTAAAAAGGTAAAGTATAAGGAGGGAAATGTTTGTTATATTGTAATTAAAGTGTTTAGTTGAAAAAATTGTTTACTCAATTTCCATTCTTTTTTTTTTGGTAACTTACATTCTTTTTATTTGTTTATCTGAATTATACTTAAGATATATATCATATTATTTTTTTGAAAATAAGATATATATCATATTTAAAACGCTTGTACTAACTCATAAAGTTGAATGATTCAAGCCTTTTATATTATATACTTTCTCCAATCGTCGTTTTACATGAAAATTATAAAAACTTCAAAATTTTCACCTGAAAATTAATTAAAATTCTTGTATGATAAAATGTCCCCTACCCTTAAATGGGGTTTTTTCCAAAAGTAACCATGGAATTTGTGATATGATTGAAGAGCACAGACACCAATAATATAAGTAATAGAAATTTCCTATTTGGAATTTAAAAAAAAACTGCTCGAAAATAAATATCTCCAAAATTCTTATAATATTTTCTATGACTGACTATTTTTTTTACATTATTATTAATATTTTTTTATGAAAAGAAATTTGGAAGCCAATCATTCAACCCACTGAAATCCTTGCATTATTTTCATGCCATGCCATGGGTAATGGTTAAATATGGGGAATGTTTTTATAACAAATCAATCCTCTTGCTTGCATAGTGCTTGGATAAATTTCTTTTGTTCAGAAATTCCATGTCAATCAAATTTAATTGAAAATTCAAAGATCCTCACGTTTTATAATTTGTTCGAAAATATGAAATCTATATTATATATAAAAGAGGTGGTGCCCCGTATAGGACAAAAGTTTTTTCTTTTTATTTTTTGATTCCCATATTGCCCATATCTTTTACTATATCTATAGTATTAACATAAAATATATTTACAAGATTGTCATTTCCAATTAGTCATGTTAATTATCATAATTACAAGATAAGCCATGACCGCTAACTCATCATCTCTATTTCCAATTCCTTATGAATCTCGATACCAACACGAAAAAGAAAAAAGTCATATTTATACAATTGTCATATGTATTCACATGTTCGTTTATGTAAACCATAAGGCTAAAGGCTCCCTCCCAGCTCAACTCTATTGACAATTTCCAACAATCAAACTCTCACAATTCTTCTTCCTTCAATCCCTTATAAATCTCCCCCAAACAAGAACATGAAAATAAAAAGAAATTAAGGGATTAGACTCAATATATTAGGGTTTTCTCATAATTTGAAGAAGATCGCATGCTCAAATCATAATTCTCCAATGCCACACTTGATATGAAGATAATCAGGGAAAATTGAAGATAGAAGAATAGCAATGTGATCAATACAAAAGGTAGTGTTTTCAAAAATCCGTGTGAGAAAAATTATTGTTTTCCATTCTTTAGTGACGTTTATGTGAAGGAAAGAATGGAAACTTTTATTCTATGCTACAGCGTATGGTAAAAATCATGCATCGATATTTCATTTGGTCATTTACCAGGCATGGATAGTTTTTTTAAAATAATTGACTTTAACATTAGGAAATTAGGGAAATATAGAATCACATCAAAATATATAGGGTTTACAAACTATTGGATTTGAAATTTTTTTGTTTAAGTGGACCGTTGAATTAGTAATAGTAAGTTATTAAGATTTTTTTTTTCAGTAAGTTATTAAGATTAAAATCACATAAACGGGAAATTAGATGATGTGAGAGTCAAATTTTAATTCAATTTTAAATGATTATTGAGACAATGTTTAGTTTTCCTAAGATTTGAGTCTATACTATATATATAAAAGTGGTGGTGCGGCATAGGTGCCCCATACAAGACAAAAGTTTTTTAAAATTTTTTTTATTCCCATATTGCTCCTATATTTTACTATATCTACAGTATTAATATAAAGGATATTTACAAGATTACCATTTCTAATATCTCATGTTAATTATCATAATTACAAGATGAGCCATGACGATTAACTCATCATTTCTGTTTCCAATTCCTTATGAATCTCCTCCGGGTATCAATACGAAAAAGAAAAAAGTTATATTTACACTATTGTCTTATGTTATTCACATGTTCATTTATAGAAACCTCTAGAGCCCCATATGGCTGTCAAGTGATAGCCATCAAAATAGAGTTTTCCCTTTTGTCTCTATTATAAAAGGGGATTCTTCTAGAGTTTTAGGGATCTTCTCTTAGGGAAAAAAAAAGAGGGGAGGGAGGCTAAGGTTTTAAGAGGGAGAAATTTTGAGGAAGGAGGAACAAAGTGAGAGAGGGAGGAAATCTTCTTCTTTTTTTTTCTTTTTTTTTGAGGATCACTTAGGGTTTGAGTGGAAGCCTTCAAAAAAGGGGAAGAATTTCTTGGAGAGGTCTTTTCCCTGATTCAGGTCTAACTTCTTGAATATTGTTTTTCTACATTATCATCCTATGGTTTGTATTTATCTGGACAATATACTTTTATTGCGGATTGACCTCATTGTTGCTTGATTTTGTTGGGTTTATTGCTCTTAAAGTGAGTCTATTAGCATATTGAATCACACACTGTTATTATCAATTTTTTTTGTATGTATGGTTCGAATATTGGTTTTTGCTTTGAAATTTTTGAAAATGTTTGGTGGGTATCGGAGAGATGTAGCTTGGGAGGGAGTTTAATTGAAAAGTCTGAGAAAATATTATAATTGATGTCTTGCTTGGGGTATTTGTGTGATTGATGATGAATGAGCTATTATAGCAAGTAGAAAAGCAAGTTTCAATGAGAAAGGTGCTACAATTGCCTTTTGGTGTGGGGATGCAGGCATGAGAGAGGGGATGAGAAGGGCAGTCATAGAAGTTTGTACTTGTGGGTTTTTAATTTGGTTTAGTTATTGGCATTCTGGTATGTGGCAGGGGAGTATTTCTAGTAGAATGTGTTATGTTGGATTTAGTTTTTATCATATTTATAGCCCCATACATTTTCCATATTTCTTTGTTTAACATTTGCAAACTTCCTTAACATTGCATATTCCTATGTTCTATACATCAATGATTGCACACAATTTGATACATTACAAATTTTTCTTTACACATTCTCATTCCTAGGTTTTGACTCACAAGCACATATATCTATTTCACCACTTAGTCATATCCATTTTTTTTTACAAATTAATATTTCATCATACTGTCTATCACTAACACTCACCCTAGTACTTTACCTTTTATTTATTGCATTTTATTTTAGCATCAGTTAGTGTCTGTTTTTCTAATCCTTTTCTTTTCTATTATGTCTAATGCCCTGCATTGTATATATTTTAACATAACTCGTAATTTAATTTGTGTGCCTTGTATATATTTTAATAATAAAATTCTGCAATTTATTTTTGTACTCCCTTTTATTTAAATACTGTCATGCATGTGTTTTTGATTCATTTTGTCAACTACTCATTACATAATCTGCTTACTTCTGCTCATATATATTTTATCTATTTGTTATACTTATTTTAATTTTTCTGTCTTTATTGTATAAATGTTTATGTAAATCTATGTTCATCTCTTCCTAATTTTATTTTATCAGTTTAACCCTTTGGCTTAATAGACCATCGACCTAATAACACGTTTCTTCTAATTGAACCTACTAAGCCCAATTCCCTTAAGAGCCAACAAAACCCTTTTGACCTAATTTCATTATGTCTTTGACCAAATCATTTGAACTTAGTTAAGAAAATCGTACCATCTTTCTAAGCCCAACCCGTTAGATAATTTGACCAACCCATAAGTACTTAGTCAAGAAAGCCCTACCATCTTCTAGGTCTAACTCATTAGGATTTCCAACTCAACCCATTAGGACTTTTAACCACCGTACCTTTTGACTAACTCTTTGGCTCATCAAACTCTCACCATTAACTTATTAAAATTTCCAATTTCAAAATGTTAAACATGCCCAAAATTTCAAATTTCACAATTCTTTTTTATTTATAAATTCTTAATTTAAAATTTTAATTCCTTCAATTTCCAATGTCAAATTACATATTTCTAATTTCTAAATTCAAGTGTCATAATTTCAAAATTCAATTTCCTCAATTTCTAATTTCAAATTCTCAAGCTTTCGATTTCAAAATTACAAAATTCTCAATTTCAAAATTCAAGTTCCCACTTCCACTCTAAAATTACACTCCTAATTTAAAATTCAAGTGCCCCACTCTCAAAATCCAAGTCCCCACTTCACTTCGATTATTCAAGTGACCAATTTCAAATTTCCAAACCTCAATTTCAAGATTCAAGTATCCTAGTCTCAAATTTCAAAATTCTCAATTTCTAAAATTCATGTTTCCAAAATTTCAAATTTTAAGTTTCTAAAATACGAATTCTAAATTCTAAAATTTCAAATTTCAACTTCAAACTTCCAATTTTCAAAACTTCAATTTCAAATCGGTTTTCAAAAATTTCAATCATATGATTAATTCTACAATTCCTATAAAATGGAATCTTATGAAGTTAATTTGTATAACATAGAAATGAGCTTGGGTAGGGCCCGACATTCCACTTATCATTTGAATAAATAATTTGATCTACAATCAATAACCAATTTCCAATTAAACGTGAATATTTTTTTTTATTTACTGCACTAATATTGTTTCCTAATGGACAACGCTTCTGATCTGTTGTTCAGGTACACTTTTTTATCATCAAACTTTGCTTATTTATTTATTTATTTGTCTATTCATTTATATATGTTTGGTGTTGATAGGATTTGAAAAATGGGCTCGCAGTCCACTCCGCCAACCTGAAAAGAAAGAGTAATAAGAATCTTACTGAAGACTCAGCCTTTGACGCCGTACCCCAAATGAAGGCCCACCGTCACCCAAAGTTGCCTAAGTATGGATAATTGAGAGCCAACATCTCCGTAAATCAAACTAAATCCCATCGATATGAAAATTAATAATCCCCAATAACATATTATCCTGCAAATTCAACTAAATCTCACCAGCAAGGAAAATAAGATAATTCACGATATAATAGCTCATCCTGCAGATCAAGCTGGATCCTACCAATGAGGAAGAAAGATAATTCTAAATAAACTGCTCTTTTAATATCCCTTATCGAATCCGATACCGATAAAGGTAGGAAATATCCCGTCCAATGGGAAAGAATCCTAATCACCATCCAACTGGGAAAACATATACTATAAATACCAGGTCACCCCATCTAAGTGGAAAGGTACGCAACACATTCGCCCTTAAGCAAATTTCCATCTTTCTCCTCGTGAAAAGAAACTGACTTAGGCATCGGAGAGGCTACGGGCGAAGCCCCCGCCAGCCCTTTCTTTCTTACTTGTCTTTGCAGAGGTATGTCACATCCAGAGACAAAGGAAACCAAATGCAGGTCACATCCGAGTCTCGCAGCACCACCCCAATGCGGCAGCCCACTCCCGCCCAACGACCCCCAAACGCTCCAAACTAATCCGCTGAAAAAGGCATCATCACATGCCTGCTTGTGGGAACGACGCCTTTACAAATAAAGACTTATCTCTCAGTTACTGATGGTATCAACCCGGAACACAAGTAGGAGCAACTCCAATCCACCAAGGATGCAGGGCCCGCTAGGTGACGTAGACAGTAGACCTCCCGGTGCGTTAGAAGAGATGCAAGCCAACACGAACAAGGTAGAGGCGCTCCCCCTCACCAACCAACGCCTGATAGGAGAGTTAGAGCAACTCACCAGGCAGATGCAACGCCCGCGGAAGGCACGACAAACTCAGGAAGGTCATAACCTCACCCCTCATGAAGGGCAACACATTCTCGGCACTCCTCAAGGAGCCGAAACAGAAGCAGAGTCCAGCCGTGCCAAGGGGCATGGACCACACTTAGCCCCTGGAGAGGAGGGCAACAAAGCAACACTCGGGGGGCATGTCGGGAACGAAGAACTACGTCACCTCACATGTTGAGGAGAGAATCAGTAGAGGTTCAAGAGCTCGCAAGAGCCTCGCCGTGGCTGGAGGCTGTGTGAGACGCGCCCTTGACACTATGGACACCTTGGTACAATAGACCGAGCACGCTCACTCGCCGAGGTGCTTCACTTCCTCTTCCAAAGAAAATTCAGGATGCCAAGTAAGACCATGGTGCTGCCGAGATCTAGTCATCATCTCAACACTTACAAAAACCAAATGGAGCCGCATTTATCAAGACCTCGTGGCGATGCGCAGCGCTTTTAAGATTACATTAAAAGGCCCAAATTTCTTGGCCCGGTTTAACAGGCTTCGCCTTCATCAATCTCCTATCTCAGAGACGCTGGTCTGCCTCCCACCTACTGGTTTCGAACGTATAAAAGCCAAGTTACCATCTATTGACCATCAAATAGAGCTCGCAGGAGAGCTTGAGGTCCTATGTTCAAAGGTTCAACGCAGAGTCTCTGAAGGTAGATATACCTGAAGAGAAGTTCGTGATTACCGCATTCATTGCTGGGTTGGGGTGGGTAAATGAAAGACTCATGTTTTCCATCTCTAAAAATCCTCAAGTAAGCATGGCTGAGGTGCTCGCAAAAGCGGAGAAGTACATTAATGGCGAAGAAGCCCTTATATCCAAGAAATGGAGCTCCTCCACCCATAAAGAAAAGCGACGTACGCGACGAGGACTCCGAGCTCCAAAGACAAAGCGACCAGGAGAGGTCTCCAAAGAAAGAGGGAGAACGGTCCCCGAAAAGGCTTGGAAGCCTCAGAGATCGTTTGGGCCCACCTCAACTCGAAAGACGACAACGTTATTCATCTCGGCGGTTCACCCTTAATGTACTTCACACACAGTCCCGCTAAGTGCGAAACGAATAGCCTCGAGGTGGCCAACTCAAATAAAGTCAGACCCCGCCACAAGAGATAACACCGCAGTATCGCGAGTTCCATTGTGACCACGGCACCGCACGATCGCGCCCTCAACCTGTGAAGGAACAGAGTACTTAATACGGCATGGATATCTCCGATGCTTCATAGCCCCTGAAAATCAACCTTAGAATCAGGCTCAGAACCAGGCTCAGGCTCAACAGCCACCGCCACCACCTCGGTAGACAACAACTCAGCACCAACAACCTTTAGGGGAAATCCATGTGATCTCGGGAGGATTTGCAGGAGGAGGGGAATCCAAACACCAAGGCCCATTCCTCACAAGAAGATCGTGTCGAGGTAGTGGAAGCGCGCTGTGTCCAACCTGCTTCGGGCTCGACACATCCATAACATTCTTCGATCAGACTGAGGGATGCTGCACCCCCATGACGTAATTTCGGTAATTTAGCAAATAGGCCAACAAAACGGTCCATCGGGTCCTAGTTGACAACGGGAGTTCAGCTGACATCATCTTCACCTCGGCTTTCGATAAGATAGGCATCAACAGGGAGAGACTGGAACCCGTCAGCACCCATTTGCGAGTATTCTCCGGAGAAAAAGTATTACCCTTGGGCTCAATACAACTAGTGCTCACCTTGGGAAATCCCCCATGCCAGGCAACGTCGATAGCGAGATTCCCATTGTGCACGCCCATCCGCTATAATATGCTGTTAGGCGCACTCTCTCAATGCAATAAAAGTCAGCCCTCCGCTTACCACATGATGATCAAGTTTCCTACCGTGAGCCGGAGTAGAATGGTTCAAGGAGACCAACGTGCGGGCTGTGGAATGCTACTCAAAGATCCCATGAAGCAAAACTACCGGAGCAACATATACCCGACAAGCTCACATGCGCGAACACGAGGTGCTCACTGACCGGAGTCTAGAAGAGCCGAACCCGTACCGCTGGATGACAACCCAACACCCGTCATTACATCGGCTCCAAGCTACCGAGGACCTCAAAATCCTCTCACCCATTTTTCGAGACAGTAACAAAGGACGCCTCCGGGTCGTGGAAGTAAGCGCATACGGGATAATTGACCCTACAAGACTCACCTAAACAACGCGCCCATCCTTCAAGCCAGTCAAACAAAAGAGGAGGAGCTTTGCGCTAGAAAGGCAAAGAGCGATCAACGAGGAGGTCGGCAAACTCCTCAAAGCAGGAGCAATCAAAGAGGTGGAATATCCTGAATGGTCACAACCGCACGGTCAAAAAGCTTAATGGTGCGGCGACCGTGATCGACTTCACCGACGCCAATGTGAGCATGCCCAAAAGACGCTTCCCTTTCACGCGAATCGACTCATCGCGGATGCCACCGCCGCCATGAACCTCTCACTTTATGGTGGATGCTTTCTCTCGGGGCTATAATCATATTAGCACGGATCCGCATGACCAAGAAAAGACTTGCTCGTCATTGTATGTGGAACCTATTGCTATCGCAGGATGCCTTTTGGGCTCAAGAACGAGGAGCTACTTATCGAGGTCAAAACGTGGATGTTCCGTAAGCAACAGAACAACCATGGAGGTATACATAGACGATATGGGCCGGGTAAAGTCCATCATCAGCGAACTCACATAAATTACATGTCCGAGGTATGCTCAGATCTCCGGGAGTACAACATGAAACTGAATCCAGCCAAGTGTGCCTTCGAAGTATCAGCCGGAAAATTCCTAGGTTTCATAGTAAAAAACCGAGGAATTGAGGAAAACCAGACAAAATAAAGGTTGTGCTTGACATGCCATCGCCATCAGGCATAAAAGAGGTTCAAAGTCCTGGACAGGGAAGGATTGTCGCGGCCGATTCGCATCCGTGGCTAGTGATAAATGCCACCCTCTAAGTTTTAAAGAAGGCCTTTCAATGGGATACGGCGCCAAAAGCATTCTCGCGATTGAAGACATATTTGAGCCTCCCCCCCCCCCTCCCCATTCCTGTAAGTCCCACCGAAGGGAGCTCTCACTCTATACTTAGTCGCTTGCATTTCTCGACCAACGCTATCCTTGTCGTGACAAAGACCGAGTGTAGCACCTGGGGCTACTATCAGCCAGCTTTGAGAGGAGCGGAGAGAAGAGGTATCCAAGGATGGAAAATTAATCTCGCATTAGAACTGACAAATAAAGCTCCGCCTACTTTCGTGCTCATACCATAGAAGTTCCAAATGTAATATCCATGAAGCAAGTGTTACATAAGCCGCAGACCTCATGAAGGTCATGAAGTGGGCCATGGCAGAGCCGAGCGAAGTTCGACATCGAGTGTTTAAAACCGCAATAAAAGGGTGTGTCTTAGCAGCACTTGGTCATGAATTCACCTCAGAAAGCCTCGAGGAACGCCAAACGCCGACCGACCTCCCCATCTAGAAACTCTGGCAGTAATGGGCCACAAACGCACATGAAGCCGGAGCTCGTCTAATCCTCGACCTCCCCGTATGAATAGATATTAACACGCGGGCCAAATTCGGATTCCAAGCCTCCAACAACGAGGTCGAGTATGAGGTCGTCATAGCAGGCCTCAACCTTGCCCAGCTTGAGGTCTACAATGACTCCCAACTGGTAGTAAGACAAATAGAAGATACCTACGAGGCCAAAAGTGAAAGAATGATCCTATACCTCAAAAGGGTACGATTTTAGTGAAAGTTTCAGCTCGGTCCGTGCTCGACATATCCCCAAAATAGAGAACTCCCGAGCCGATGCCTTGGCAAAACTAGCGACAGCCTCACAGGAAGACCTCAGCAGATCAACGCCTATCGAATACCTTGCAGAGCCTTCTATAGATTTCTGTGACGTGGAAGTTGCCCCAATCGGGTCCGATCCGAGTTGGATGGACCCCATTTGGGATTACATAATAGACGGACGTCTACCCGACAACCCAAAAGAAGCATCTAAAATTAGGACAAAGTCGGCCAGATTCACTAATCATAAGGGAAGCCTTTACAAGCGAGGTTTCTTCACACCCGTCCTTAAGTGCATCGCGGGAAAAGACGCTAACTATATGCTAAGGGAAGTGCATAAGGTGTATATGAAATCACATCGGGAGCTCATTGGGAAGAGTGTTCTTAAGGCAGTGATACCACGCCGGGGCTACCACTTACACGACTGCACCCAGTCGAGACGCAAGATTCACTGTGAGCATGCTACACTTCTCGCTCCCATCCGAGCCCTCGACATCAATCACAAGCCCCGACCCTTCCAACAAATTGGCTCGACACACCGGGACCTCGCCCATTGGGAAAGGCCAATGCAATTCATCATCGTTGCAAGATTACACCGCGGGGTTGAGGCCGAACCTTGGCCATAATCACGTAACAAAAGATACGCACTTTGTGTGGCGAGCCATAATATGTGCTTGGGTGATCCCAAGAGCCCAGAATGACAATGGAAAGCAATTTGACAACGCTAAGTCAAGGGTTTTTTGTGCCGAGCTCGAATTAAGAATTATTACTCATCCTCAAAGACATCCGCTAGCCTAATGGTCGCGCGTATCACCCACGTAACCTTAAGGCCGCATTGAAGACCAAATTGGAAGATCTTAAAGGCAACGGGTAGAATACCTCCCGAGGTGTTGCGGGCCTGCAGACTACACGCAGTCGAAACCTAGGAAACCCCATTCGCCCTAGCCTTTGGTACGCAGCCCCCCGTCGAGGTCGGGCAAGTCCCCAAGGATCGAAGTTGGGCAACAAGTGAACATACAATGACGAGGTCCAATAAATTTGGACTCTTAGATGAAAGTGTGAGCAGTCCTAAGGTGCACAAAAGATTATCAAAGGAAGACTTGACAGGCATAACCAAAAAGTCAAACCCAGAGCTACATGCCGTGTGACCTAGTCTCGCTAGCCCCGCCAACAAGGAAGAATCCAAAGGCACGGAAAACTAGGCCCCAACCGCGTCTTACATCATATCCCGCGTCATCAGACCGGCAATTACGAGCTCCAAATAGAGGAGGGAAAAATTTACAGCATGCTTGGAATGCGGAACACCTTAAGCGCTTTATCGCAGACCTCGTTTGTAATCTTAAATGAAGCATTATCAATTTTCCTTGATGACGATTTGAGCGCTTATTGCTATTTTATTAGACGCCTCAAATAGCTCGACATAGAATGCGCAAAAATTCCATACAAATGTAATGTGAAAGTTCATGATCAAAAAGGAAAATCTCTCTTTATTCCAATCAAATTATTCACTACACCAATAGTGTCATCCATTACACCTTAAAGCACACACATAAGGCCTCAAAAAAAAAAACCTCAAGAAAGAAAGAGGAAAGGAAACGAGATGGAAAAAGGAGAAGTAAAGAACAAAGAGATGGAAAGGAGAAGAAGAGAAAAGGGAGGAAAAGTTTATGAAAGGAAAGGAAAAAGGAGAATGTGAGATGTGGAAGAAAAGCATGAAGGAAGGAAGAGAGAATAAAAAGAGAAGGAGTAGCCGAGAAGAAAGGAGAGAGGAAGAGAAAGAAGAATAGAAATAGAGAAAGCGGCACAAGAAATGTACCGCCTTCCGGGACGCATTCCCCAAAGACGGCTAGGAATAACACAACCCCATAAAGGAGACCAGGAAAAACATAACCCAAAAGGTGAGGTCCAACAAAAACCGAACTAATCCTCGGAAGATCCCCATTTAAGACGATCAAGCCTTGACGCTTCATTTCGCGCAGATTTGAGTTACACACCTGGAAGGGCAGAATCTCCAAAGCATGGGTTCCATAGCAATGGAGTCTCCATTTATAAGAAGGCTAAGACACTCGGAAACGCGTGAACAAGCCCACCCCTCCATGAACTCAAAGATTAAAGATGTCAGATCTCCAAGAGATTAGAAGTCGAACTACCGCACGTAATCCGGGCCGTACACGAGCCTACCACTCCGCTTCAGCGCCATGCACCCAAAGAGTCATATCAGCTCAGCATTTAAATTCAAGGCCTCAAAGACTGAGCTCCAAGAAATTTAGTTTGACAAGCCTGACCACTCTACGAGGGCCATGCACTTAAGAGTCGATCACCAAGTTATTCAATTTATATATTCGTCTGAGCCCGCATTCGCCGACGAGCCCGACCACCCACGCAGCCACGCACCCAAGAGTCGATCACCAAAGATCTCAAATCTCCCACCAGCCCCGCGCCCGGAGTCTAGTAGGCCCGGGCCCCTGGACGAGCCTCGATCACCCCCCACACAGCCATGCCCCTAAGAGTCGTGATCACCAAAGCATGAGTCCACAAGGTCTCGAAGGCCCAGAGCCCGCCAGCCTCGCCTTGATCGAGCTCAACTAATTCGAACAGCCATACATCCTAAGAGTCGGGTCACCAGTTATCTAGCCCACAAGGCCCGCCGCCCCAGCCCCAACAACTCGGGCCACGGAAGCCTGACCACTGAATGTGCCATGCAACCTAAGAGTCGCATCGCCTCAGTTATTCAACCCACAAGGTCTTCGCCAAATACAGAGCCCAACAACCAGCTTTGACGAGCTCAACTACTCTAAATCAGCCAATGCTGTTCTAAGAGTCGGGTCACCAGCTATTCACCCCACAAGGCCTCAAAGGCCGAGCCCGCCAGAAATTTCGCTTGACGAGCCTCGACTACCGCTGTGCCACGCAGCCTCAAGAGTCGATCGCCTCGCATTATTCAGCTTCCACAAGGTCTCGTGCTGGGCTCCCGAGTCCATCAAATTACTTGACAAGCCCTCACTCATCTGCTGTGCCATGCAAATTTAAGAGTCGTGATCACCAGTTATTCACCCACAAGGCCTCACAAGACGGAGCCCAATGTACCGCTTGACGAGCTCCAATCCACTCGAACAGCCATAAATTCTAAGAGTCACTCTTCAGCCTCAAAGCATTCCGCACTCCCACAAGGCCTCAACGCCTAAGCCCAACAGCCGCCGACGAGTCTCGACCACTCTACACAAAGCATACCGTGCCTAAGAGTCAGATTAGCTCAGGCTATTCATCCCACAAGGCCTCAATACTGAACTCCAAGAACTCGCTTTGACAAGCTCAACTACTCCGAACAGCCACGCAGGGCCTAAGAGTCAAGCTCCACCAGCATGTACCCCACAAGGCCTTAGCGCCCGGAGCTCAGCGCGGGCACCGCTGACGAGCTCGACCACTCCGCCAGCCATGCAAACGCTTAAGAGTCAATCACCAGTTATTCAAATTTCATTAAGGCCTCAACGCCTGAGCCCAACAAATTTCGCTTTGACAAGCTCGATTACTCCAACAAAGCACTCACCCCAAGAGTCACCAAACTCGTGCCATTCAGCCCACAAGCCCTCAAATACAGAGCCCAAAGTTCGCTGATTAAGCTCGACCACTCGTCAGCCATGCACTTAAGAGTCGGGATCAACTCAAAGAGTTCAAATTCCACAAGGCTCAAATACCGAGCTCACAGCCTCACACGAGCTCGACTACTCTTACATAGGTCACGCAATTTGAGTCGATCGCCAGACTATTCAAATCACAAGGCCTCAAGGTTCGAGCCCAAGAAATGGTGCTCACGAGCCTGACCACTCTACACAGCCATGCACCCTAAGAGTCGATCACCGCCAGCTATTCAGCCCCACAAGGCCTCGTCGCCAGAGTCTGGCCAGCCTCTGGCTTCGACGAGCTCGACCATCATTGTGCCATGCACTTAAGAGTCAAATCAATCCTCACAAGAGTTCACCCCACAAGGTCTTAGTGCCCTGAGTCTAGCCCGCCTTGATCGAGCCCGACCACTCCACACAGCCATGCAACCTAAGAGTCGATCACCAGTTATTCACCAATAAGGCCCAACGCCCATAGCTCAAGAGTTCGGGCTTTGACGAGCTCAACTACTCAACAAAGCATGCAAAATTAAGAGTCACTACCAAAGCATTCACCAGTTATTCAAATTTCATTAAGGCCTCGGCCAAGACGGAGCCCAGCAGCTTAGTTTGGAGAGCTCAGACGCTCAACTCAAACCATACAGCCCGAAGCTACCAACCTTTACGCCAACTCAGATATGCAACCAAGAAATTAATCTGGGCCATGCAGTAACAAATACAAATGCATAAGTAAAGACAAAAGCGGTTAAAAAAAAAAAAAAAGAATATTTATTAAGGAAAAGGCTACATACGTCCTGGGTCCCAGGCCCAGCAAAAAATAAATAAAATAAAAATCGACGTCAAACAAGCGAAGATGTGCATGATATCGCATCGAAGGAGGAGCAGAGGGGTGCAGCAAGGGGAGTGGCCCACTGGGTGTCCCAGCCTTCAGAAGGTCACAGAGAGGGACCTCAAACTTCTCCCGTCGCTTAGGGATGTCAAGGTTGAAGCCAGGGCCCGGTAGGCATTAGTAGCTTTCCTCCGAAAGGCGCCACCTAGAAGCCCATCGAAGCAGCCGCCTCATCCCCTCAATCTTCCTATAACTTCGCCCCGCCGAGCAAACCGTAGCTACTCGTTGATGAAGGTCCCCACGCAGCCCACTAAGACTCGCCGCGTTCCAACAGTTTGATGTACTCGGAAGCCTCACGACGAGCCTCGCCCAAGAAATACCGCCTTATCGCTGTAGGTTCATCTCGCCGCACGTAGCCTCTTCTCTAATCCCGGGCAGCCGCCCTGGGGGATGTGCAGCTCATCCCTAAACTATCCAAGCTCATATCGCAGACCGCAGCCCGCCCGCCTCTAGCAAGTCATTTTGTGCAAACCGCAGCCTCATCCTAACCTCCCGAAGCTCACCTTCGCCGCTCTCGTCGCTTTCTGCCTCATCTTCTCTACCTCAACTCTGCACGTACGACGCAGATGCTTCAACCGCACTCTAAGCTTCACCGCCCTGGTCATACGGGCCGCACCTTGACTCGCGCTTAAACTCCGCCCGTAAGGTTAAACTAGAATATCTCGCTTCAAGTGTACGCGCTGTGGAATGGTAGTATAGGTGAGTCAAGGTCGTCCCACAAGGAGTTCGACGCCAACACGACTTAGGTTACCCTAATATCTAGGCTATGGTTAATGTGTCACTACTCTTTAAATCAAACTAAGAATCGACTCAAGGAATTGACTAACGACGGTTTCTCTCTAGCGGCACTAGGTTTATGATTTTACCCCGACTACATTCCATGGAACTAATAAGGGATATTCAGCTATAATTTATGCGAATGTTGATGGTAAGGTTATCTTTTTCTATGCATCAACCTCTCTTTGAGCGCTATACCTATCACAAGAGCGGGTTTTATTGCATCTCGCTCTAATCCCGTAACTCAGATGATCTAACCTACAAACCCTATTTACTACATACAAAACCAAGGATATCTCTATCCTAAGGGTTGATCAGATGATACCTTATTCATTCCCTAGAGTTTCTCATCTTTCAACCTCAAAGCCCTAGCCTAATTATATAAATAATGGCCAAATATCACATGTAATCAAATTAGAAATAAGGTAACCAACAATTGCAAGAATTATGCTATATAATTGAAAGATTAAAGTTCATCCATGACGTGTAGTCAAAGTTACATCATAAACCCTAGTTTAGAAGTTTAGAACATTATGAGATGAAGAAAATACAGATTAGAATTCAAAGTCATGAGGGTAGAGTGTAAGAAAGGGATGAGATGTCAGAATCCAATCTTCTCAAGCCTTGCACTCTAATTGCCTCTTCTTCTCCTCTTCTCTTCTCCAAAAAGTCCCCTCATTATGTCTCACGAGGTCCTATTTATAGCCCCAACTCAAATCCCCTTGGATGGGCCTTGAAATAAACAAAAATAGGGTCTATATCTGTCGCCTTCCACGCCGGTGCGTGAAATCCCACGCCGGTGCGCATGAAAGCACCAAAATCACTCCCGGCACTTAGGGATGTAGGATCCACGCACAGCCGTGGCGTGACCGTGTTTCTTTATCATCACTTCTTGTCTCTTTGAATGGCCATAACTCTCTCATCCGAACTCCGCATCGCTCTTGACTCTACGAAAGATCTTGAAGTCGTGAACTATACCAAGAACGCCCATCAGATGTCATTTCATAATTTTAAAATGCACTAGAATAGAACTGGTTGTTGTCAGGTTCTCGCACGCTCTTGTTTTTGCTCCGACTTTCGAGTGCGTATCTCCCTCATCCGATTTCGAATTGAGTGATCTTGGTCTTGCTGGAGATTGTGAAGTCTAGAATGGGTCAGGTAGTTTGGAGCCATTTGATTTCCCCATTAATACAAAAACTGAAAGGTAAAATCCGCTGTGCTCCATTTTGCTGATTTTCCAATTTTTCGTTAGGTCTCCGCTCCAAATTCTTGACCGCCTGCCAAATGGATCACCTAATCATAAATGTGAACATTTAGAGCATTAGGGCAATTTATTTTACATAAAAAAACATTACTAAAACTAAGAAAAGATTAGTTTGTAATGAGTATTTTATATACTCATCACACCCCCAAACTTAAATTCTTGCTTGTCCCTAAGCAAGAGACTGACTCTAAACAAAGAAAAAAAATTGAAAATAACATGAACTAACTAACAATGAGATAAGTGTGATAGCAAGATGCTAAATGGAAGAGTCGCTATGAACACAATTTATCAATATGAGCACTTTCAACCAAAATTTAGGATCCTTAAATTTTTAAATTTTCTAGAGAACATGACCAAACAAAGCATGGTGTGAAGAAAGAAAGTCAACCCCCCAAAGTTCTCAATGACTCTTCCCAAGGAGTCTAAGTGCAAGTGACATCATGATCTCGAGTGTATAGCAAGGTCTTAGCACCCCCAAACTTAAGCTCAACTCACCTGTTCGGAAAAAGCTAACAAAGAAAGGATAGAACGCACTTTATTATAGTATAGACCTAAAGCATCTAAAGACACAAGTACCTAAATGAGTTAAAACCAGTGCCAAAAAGTTTTAGATGAGTGTTCCTCGTAGCTTGGATCCATTGGTGACTCCCCACCGCTATTAAGGGCACCGGGTATTCACCCCTCTCAAACTTCACCCCAAACACTCAAACCAAACCCTACTGTTCCTGAAGCTGTGGAATGATCCATCTTCTGTTCCATGTAGCGAGCAATAAGTCACTGACTCCTACACTTGGCTCAGGCATTAGGCTTAGAAAGGCCCTCTGACTTCGCCTTCTGGATTCCATTGTCTGATCCTAATTCTATTCTATTCACAAGCAACTTTTTGTCTATTTTTCTTTCTTTTGCTTGCTTTTTTTTTGTTTTCTTCTCTTTTTTTTTTATTTTTTATTTTTTTATTTTTTATAATTGAGTGATTTTAAAAATAAATTAAATCTTCTTGCAAAGGTGTCCCATCACCAGTGTTAGAACTATTATTAGTTGAATTAAAGACAAAAGGGTTTCGAGCTGGGTCAGAGTAAAAGAGACCAACAGCTAAAGGATAGATTCCTTGAGAAATAGTTTCTGAAGACAAGGGAGTGACTAAGCCAAGTCACCCATACTAAGTAAGCTCACACCTGCATCATTAAAAAAATAAGGTCCCATCCACTTTCTATTGCCCTTTTTTTTTTTTTTTTTTTTTTTATATGTTTGTGGGTTCCAAAAATGGTTCCTCTAACCCAGCAGCAAAGCATCAAACTCACCTAGCAAGCACAAAACAAATAAAAGAAAGAAAGAAAATAACATGAAATAATAATCCCAAGAATCCAGCACATGATTTAAATCTGGCAACACATGCATGATAAACAAACAATTAAGCACTAACTAGGATAAAAAGAAAATAACATGAAAATAACAACCTAGCAACTAGCATGACTAACTAAGTAACATGCATGATAAACAAACAATTAAGCACTAACTAGGATAACAACCATACCCCCAAACTTAGGACATCAGTGTCCGCAATGATGTGTGGAAAAAAAATATAAAAGTAAATGCATAGGGTATGAAACCCCTCTGTAATCATGGTGAGGGACGAGGATCCCGCCACGGGGCGTGACTCGAGGTCAGCACCCCAGAGGAAACATCCGTGGCGGCTCCACCGGTGTGACAAGAGCCTGACAGAGGCGCGTAGGGCTCTATGTTCGACAAATGGTATCTTGCCTATGGTCAGTGAAGGTCTTGGCCCCCCAAATAGGACGATCGTGTAACCAAATGCGGTCAAGAATTTCAGCGTGTTTGCGCTGCTTCCCGAGGTCGCCGTGAGTTTGTTCATACATCACTAGTGCATTAGAAGGGCCCCGTATCACATTTTGGGAATGAAGGTTCACCGGCGCCTCCTCGTCTAACTCGCACGTCCCGAGTCATGTGCACCTTCCGATATCGGCTTTCGCCCTCAATGTCGCCTCCACCGCAAATGGGAGTAATGGGTCAGATCCTCTCTTCATCGATCCCACACCACTTGTGTGTCAGAAGCACACGCAATCAACGCCGGTGCCCAAAGGCCAGGCATCGTGCACCGATGTTACTCAAAATGTCTTCATCATTTTTCCAACACGCTGAATGTTCTTCACTACGGCGTATAAGCAAATAGCTTTAGATTTTGTTACCTCGTAAATATTACAAGAGGAATGGAGGTTATGTGCTACAAAATATTATGTTTTGCCATCCATGTCAACATAGAATTAGGGAACTTTACTACTTGATTGGAGGCATTGAATCTCTCCAAGTCCCCTACCATCAAGATAAAGGATATAATAATCATAATCCCGACTTTTCGGTAACATCAAGGTCGAGTTATCCATGACCAGAGTCCATAGAAAGTGTTAAATGGCGCTCTTCAAACGAGACCCATTTACCCTTTACAAACACCCTTCTATCCTTGTGTCTGAAGGTTCGCTAGAATTCCCTACTATCAGTGGGCTATGGTCAATTGGGTGGCTTAACAAAGGTGTCCCAATTCTCTACTTTGAATTACTTGCAGCGACTCGGGCTGAGGTCTTTGGAATCCTCTTTCCAAGATGAAAGTTGTTCTGGTTTTCATGGTAGCATGAAAATTCGTAGCACATTTGGCGTGTGACAAACTTGTCTTCAATTTCTTTTGGTGGGGACGATGTAGAATGACCACGGATACTAGAGACTTTGCTTTTTCTTGCGCCATAACTGATGCAAGATCACTTCTCAATTAAGCCTCAAGTCGAGGACTTCAATCCCAAACAAACAAGCTTAATGAGTTCAACTCATTGATGCATTTCATCAAACACTTTGGTGGTCACTCTGGTGTCGAGCTTGTTAAAATACATCACTAAGTTGAGCTTATGTTTGCCCAAAATACAGCCAATCAATTCTCCAATGTCTATAATCAACTTCAATACTCTATAACTTGAAGCTCTTACCCAAATGACTTGCAACTTTCGTCCTCCTTTTCTTCCATGGAAGTTTGGAAACAATGGTTGATGGAGGCACTTCAAGCTTGGTGAGGTATGTTTAGAATGGTGAGTTTCAATTTGGTAATGTTAAGAGTGAAAATTTATCAAAGAAAGGTGTATCATGGGGCGAGAAAAGCATGGATATTTGGAAGATGAGTGTGCGAATTTTTGGTACAAATAAGTTTTTGGTGGTTTGTGAGGGAGGGGATAGCTACCGGTGATCCCGATGAGAAACCGAATGTGAGACAAAAATGTGTTGCTCGATTTATACAAAGAGCCCGCCGATCCCACGGTGCATGGAGCAATGACGTCAAGGTGTGTTCGTATCGCCAACCTGGCAGGCGTCGGGCGCAGGCGTCACGCGCGCGGGATAACCGATTGTGGCGTATGAGAGCCGACTGTGGGTCAAAAGTCCCATGAAATTGAAACATAAATGAAGAATGGAGGGAAATCCCACGCCGGGTGCATGTGGACCACGCACGCCGGCCGCTGCGCCCGAGGGTGATTCTTCACTGCGTAACACGAGCATTGCGTGGCGTTCGCCCACCGCGTGAGGATGAAAGACAGTTTATGCTGCGCATATCAGCTGGATCCCACGTTGGTGCGTGGACCATGCACGCTGTTGCGTGCCTGAGGGGCGGTTCTTCAACTTAGACCACGCTATTACGTGGCGTTTTGTCATGCAGTTGCATGCGGATGAGACGCAGCGGCGTAGGATTCACGCAGGAGCGTGACCGAGGCTTCAAAAATCTGGTTCTTGGTTTTGTTATCTCACGCAGTTGCATAAATTTGTACGCTATTACGTGGCTACCTGGTGTAAAGCTCAAGAACTCTTGTTCCCACACCCGAGTATGCAAACACATGAGATGAATTAGTCAACCGAAATCTTCACTGTCACTACCTTGTAAAATAGAAAGAAACTGCACTTATCAAGTAAATATTATAGACAAAACAATGAAATGAAGTTAATTTAAGAAATTAAGAAAATAATACTTAAAAAATAAAAATAATAATAATATTGTTATTTAATAATAAAATAATAAATAAAATAATAAAGAAAAACTCCATGCTTGGGTTGCCTCCAAGAAGCGCTTTTTATTTAACGTCGTCACTGACTTCGTGATCTCCATGAGCTCTACACCGCCACAAGGTCGATCTTCCTTTGAGTTTGCTTCATCTAATATGATAGAGACGTTTTCGTCTTGAATTCCCGCCAAAGTACTCCGCTTTCACCCCTTGCCCGTTTACCTTAAATGTGCCCCTTTGTCCGGTAGATTTCAATGGTACCAGTAATGGAACACTTGAGTTACAAATGAATGTGGGCCGGACCATCGTGACTTTAGCTCTCTCCCGAATAGCCTAAGCCTCGAATTAAACAACAAAACCCGTTGGCCGTGTAAAGTGCTTCCTTACTATGTGCTTAATGCGCCATGCCTTAGCTTTACTTATAAATCCCCGCATTCTCATAAGCTTCATTCTCACCATCTAGTTCTACTTAATCAAGTAACCTCTTTTCTCCAAACAAGCCATTTATATATTCAACTGTCGTGCGCCCAATAAGCCTTATGCTCAAGCTCCACTGGAAGGTGGCAGCTTTGCCAAAAACTAGCCTATGTGACATGCCTATCGGGGTCTTAAAGCCGCTCGGGTATGCCCATAAAGCATTATCGATTTTATTTGCTCCAATCTTTCGAAGAATTCACTGTCTTCTCACGATCGCCTTAATCTCTCTCGTTGGGATACCTCCATCCCATTGGTTTGGGGATGATAGGCTGGTGGCACCCGGCGCCGACGCCTATACTTCAACAACACAGTTTTTCAACCCACTTATTACAAAAAGTGGCTACCCTCATCACTTATTAAGGCTCTAGGCGTCTTAACTGTGAAGATATTTCTTTTGAGGAACTTAAGCACCACCCAGCATCATTTGTTTGAGTAGCAATTGCTTCACCCCACTTGGATGTACATAACCACTCGGCTAGTAAAATGTACTTGTTGTCAGAGGGAGCACGGGAATGGGCCCATGAAATCAATCCCCATACATCAAACAATTCAACTTCAAGAATACCTTCTGCTGGTGCTTCATCTCTCCTAGATATACTACCCATTCGCCGACACACCTATCATGTGATGATACGAAGCAGAATGGGCATTCTCTAAACATGGTCAGCCAATAAAGCCTCGATTGAGAACCTTTATGCCGTCCTATTTCCAAAGTGTCCTCCACACTCCAGAGAATGACAATGAGCTAAGATGCTACCCATCTCTTCTTCTGGCACACATCTTCTTATTACTTGGTCTGCACAGTGTCTATAGAGGATTGGTTCTTCCCAATAATAATGCTTCAACTCAGAGAAGAATTTCTTCTTCTGTTGATATGTAAATTCCTGGGAATCACCTTAGTTACTCAAATAGCCGGGACATAGTCAATAAAACCAAGGCACAGGACTTTACCTCCGACACTACCAACAACTTGCTCATCCGGGAAGTTGTCATTAATCTCAGACTTCCACACAGGCCCTTCAAGTCCTGATAGATGATCCGCAAACTAGACGATTCTCTGCTCCCTTTTTGTCTTTAATCAGGTCAACCGGAGCATTAAAACCCATCCGATTAGCCTGTGGTTTAGCCGGCTCTATCCATGAGATATTTGATGGTCGAAAGGATCAAGATGCACAATTACCTTGTTGCCTATTAAGTATATTCAATATCAATGCAAAGACAACAGCCAAGAGTTCTTTCTCCTCGTTGTGGCATAGTTTAATCAAGGCCTCATTTAAGGTCCGCCCAGCATAATAGGATGGCTCTGAAGACTTTGTCTTTCTTCCGACTCCAATACGCGCTCCACTCAAGTCACTGCGATCACACATCGCCTCAAAGCGGCGATGCCCAACTGGGTGTAACTACTATTGTGCCGAAATCACTTCCTTTCGTAGTCATAAAGGCTTGCTTCAGACCGTCATCAAAAGTGAATACTACTCCTCGCATAAGAAGGTTAGATAGTGGCTTAGCTATTTTGTATAGTCTTTATGAACCTCCTATAGAATCCCGCACGTCCCGTAGTACCGACCCTTCACGTAAGTAGGTAGGCAACTTCTCAATCACCTCTACCTTCGGCTGCTATATCCACTTCAATACCCTTTGCCGAATCTGCAGACCAGAATCCATACCTTCTTTCGTACTTGAAGTAGACACTTCTCCTGGGCTGACACTAGGTTGGTTTCTTCACATCTCCTAGCACACTGTTTTCAAGGCAATCATCAAATGATAATCTCACAACGTAAAAATCATCCATGAATACCTCACCTGTCCTCTCCACCATATCCGAGAATATTGCCATCATACAATCACGTACTGGGCATTATATAGTCTGGGGAAGGTGGAACTGTTAAATATAAATGTCCCATAGAAATGCTGGCGTCGGTTTTATTCGGATCCAAAGAGAGAAGGTCTGATTGTGTTCGAGTATCCATCTAGAAACAATAATAATCATGTCCACGAATCTATCCAAGATCCGTCCAAGAAGGGAAGAAGGAAATGGTCCTTATGTGCCTTATTTAGCCTTCAGAGTCAATGCAGACTCCTCCTCAATCCAACAACGTTTCAAGGAAGCAAACATCATTTTCAGTTCTTAGTAACAAATATACCATCTTCTTTGGAACTACTTGCACCTGCCAATTTTGCATGGGTCGGTGGAATAGTGGTAGATTACCCCCGCATCTAACCATTTCGTAATCCTTTCTCACGATTTCTTCATCATGGGATTCGGGCCTTCTAGTTACCCACCGACTTGCTCAGAACTGCTCAAAGATACTATGCATGCACATAAGAAGCTTAATTTCTTCAATCTGGCATAAGACCATCCAATCGTAGTTTATGATCCCTTTAATACCTCAACAACTTTCCTCTGGCTTCATTTATGATGTCGAGATAATGACTCCGTAATGTAGAAGAGTTCCCAATGTGCATACCGCGAATACTGGGTAGTCAAGCTTCTGCTCAAGCCGCGGTGCCTTCTCAATATGGTATCAATTTATTTGTTCATACTTTCTCCTCAAGAGGCTCATAATTTCCTCGGTTTCAAAGGAATTCATCCATTGAACATACGCTTTGCTTCATTGTTCATGTCTTAAAAGATCAACCCAGGAGGCTGGGGGGGATCAACTCACGTGTTAGACACTATACCAATGTTCTCAATACTTAGCAAGAGTCACTTCGCCGGGTATGTCTTATCTTCTTCGCCAACACACCCAATCTAACTTCCTCATCCTCACTTCAACTTTAGCCTACCTTTCGCACGCCAATTAAAGCTCTCTCCGGAAGGGCTGCAAAAATGGCCTACCTGCAGATGATGGGCATCTCCTATCTTCCTCCATATCCGGGCATATTAATGAAGTCCACAGGAAGATGAACTTGTCAACCTTCACTTCAAGATATCTTCAATACCTCTGATGCTTCTCCAATGAGATCGACCGCGAAGTTACAAGGATCGTTGTTGGTTTAGCTTCCCTGAGCCTGGTCTTTTGAATATGGAGAGTATTAAGTTAATGCTACCCAAGAGATCACATAATGCTCGAAAACTGTATTGGCCTATGGTGCATGGAATGGTGGAAGCTCCCGATCCTTTAATTTCGAGGCAACTTTTCAGATATAGCATCGTGACTGCCGTGCAATAGTCTCATATTCCTCCAACTTCTTCGAGAAAAATGTTCCTTCATAATTCAATATAGGTCAGTATTTGCTCCAGCAAGATCTCATGGTGCGGATGTTGATCTGCAGCTTTCTAAACACTTCCATAATTTGTGAACGCTTGTCGCTTTACTTTTCTCAATCTTCAAGGGTATGGGACAGAATGGAGTCAATCTTGTGAGGCTGTTTATCACTCTTTTCTACCGATCGCTTTCCCGCCTCGAACTGCCGTCGGGACAGCCTCCCCATCTTTCGCCTCAGACACCTTTCTTCATCCCCGTCCGATCGCTTTAGTTCTGTTACTATCACCGTGGGGTCCCGTGCGGCTACTTCCTTCCACTTCTCCGCAGTAATTGTCTGCGCAGCTCCTTTCCCTCTCCCTCGGACGCATCGTTGCCACGGGAATCTCGAGGTCTTTCAGAGAGCAATATCAGGGCCATCCGTTCCATCTCGTATTTCAGGTTTCGAAGTCACCTGATTCGCACTGTTGATTGGTTTTGCAAACGCCGAGCTTGGTTTTGGAATGGCCTTCGCCATTCATGAAAGCAAGATGATCGCCATCATATGAGCTAAGGCCTTCAGTTCATACCTTCTTCTCTGGGTCATTTTTCGCATTGGTTGCCCGAGTTTTGAGTATTCTTCCAAGGAAAGTTCATTTCTCCATCCCCGACTTCAAAATTGTTGCTCATATATGGATTCTCACACAACATCAGTACCTTAGCTATATATCGGGTTTGCCCAATGTCATTTTGTCCTCGACCGGCATTCCATTGTCTAGTGGCGAGGCTCATAAAGACGAACTAAATCGATGGCATGGGCTTCAGCCGATTTCAGAATCGCGAGGAGCAACAAACGTGGTTGCAAGCGCAAATTAGAAAACACACGTATTTACTCCATTGTTTCCGCTTCCTTTTACCATTCTCATCATCGAGAACCGTTGTCGCTATCCCATCCAAGTCGGGGTAAAAGCCCGTTGTGTCGCCTCTTCAAGAAAATACCTCCGTACCGAGGTATCAATCATCTCCGCTTCGTGAGCAAAGGGCTTCAGCGCCAGTATAAAAATTGTAGATCTCGCATCCACCGGCGTCAACCCATGACGTATACTTCCTCAAAGAATTCAGATTCGTCCCACGCTTCGCTTGCTTCTATCCTCGGGGCAAAGCCGCTGATCTCTATTCATCGGCAAATGAAGCGGGGGCAATACTTTGTCAAAACTTTTACCAACCATCTCGTAACTTATGACGCAAGTCTGTGGTTCTAAGCGTCATCGCTGTACTGCCGTCAAGGATAACCCGAATAGTCTGCGTCGTGATGGCCTCTTCTCGTTCTAATATATTTCACGTTGTCGCATACTAAGAAGCTGTCATGGAGTGTTGGGATCTTCACCGTGAAACTCAATACCTTGAGTAGTTGTAGTGTCGCTGCATTCTTCAATTCAAAATTATTCGCCAATCGGCCCACGATATCACGACTGTATGACTCACAGAAAGGTAATGCAAATTCCTCCACAGTATATCGTATTGTCGCGTTGGACCGTCGATGGGCTGATATTGTTTCGATTTCCACCGCGCTCATTCTCTCCCTTAAATTTATTTATGCTCGAGATTTCACATATTCGCAAGGTAGCGCTATTAGGGCAACAATCTTCTTTCTTTACGCAATCTGTTGATTGTTCTTTCGATTTCTGAGTCAAAGGGCACTAATTCCCCTTTACGCATACAAGTGACCGAAACTCCCTGAAACACTACAAAATCACACAAACAGAATTGTTTCTTAAATAAAATGTATTAACAATATAACTAAATAAATAATAAAAATAAATAAATAAATAAAAGTAAAAATTGCCTAATATTTAAGCAAACTATTGTCAATACTGACATCGTTCCAAAATCACCGCAACGGCGCCTAAAAACTTGACGGCGCCAAACCGCCTCGGTAGCGTTAACCAGAATTAATCCGCTCTGCTGCAAGTGGTACTGCCGTGGGAACGGGTAGTATGTGAAGAAGCAGTCAAGGTCGCTTATTGCTAAGCTTGATGCCGTACTGACTTAGGGTTACCCTAATATTATCTAGGCTATGGTTAATGTGTCACTACTTTAAATCAAACTAAGAATCGAATTAAGAATTGACTAACTACTCGCTCTCTCTCTAGGTGAAGCAATTAGTGGTTTATGATTTTACCCGACTACATTCAGATGGTGAACTAATAAGGGATATTATTCAAAGTTTATAATTCTGGTTAACGTTGATGGTAAGGTTATCTTTTCTATGCATCAACCTCTCTCGAGCCGTTGAGCACGATCACAAGAGCGGCCCATTGCATCTCGCCTCTAATCCCGTAACTCCGAGATACAGATCTAACCTGATACCCCCATTTACCACATACAAAACCATGATATTCTGTCCCATGGGTTGGTATGATACCTTATTCAGCCCCTAGAGTTTCTCGTCTTTCAACCTCAAAGCCCTTAGCCTAATATATGTAAATAATGGCCAAATATCAACATGTAATCAAATTAGAAATACAACCAACAATTGCAAGAATTACGCTATAATTGAAAGATTAAAGTTCATCCATGATGTAGTCAAAGCTAAGCATCATAAACCCTAGCTTAGAAGTTAATATTGCATGAAGAAAATACAGATTAGAATTCAAAGTCATGAGGGTAGGAAAAGAAAAATAAACGGATGAGATGTCGTGAATCCAATCTTCTCAAGCCTTGCACTCCAATTGCCTCTTCTTCTCCTCTTCTCTTCTCCAAAAAGTCCCCTCATTATGTCTCACGAGGTCCTATTTATAGCCCCAACCTTAAATCCTCGACGGGCCTTGAAATAAAAAAATAGGCCTTCATATTCGTCGCCTTCCACGCCGGGTGCGTGGAAATCCCACGCCGGTGCGCACAGCACCCAAAATCACCCTCGGCACGCTAGTGGTGATCCACGCAATGGGTGCGGCGTAATCGTGGCCGCTTATCACTTTGGCCTGTGAATGTACATAATCATCCGAACTCCGAATTGCACGTTTTGGACTCTACGGAAAGATCTTGAAGTCAGGAATCCATACCAAGAAAAGCTCCATCAGATGTCGCTTCGTTGACTTAAAAGGTACTCAGAATAGAACTGCTGGCTGTCGTTCTGCGCCGCCTTGTTTCTGTTCCCACTTTCTCGAAGGCGTATCTCCCTCATCCGGATTCCGACTGAGTGATCTGGCCTTGCTGGGCATCAGAAAGCCTGTGGAATGTTCCGTAGTTTGGAGCCATTTGATTTCCCATTAATACAGAAACTGAAAAGGTAAATCCAGCCGTTCCATTTGTCGATTTTCCACTTTTCGCTGTGTCTCCGCCTCCACCCGCACCGCCCACCAAATGGATCACCTAATTCATAAATGTGAACATTTAGAGCATTAGGCACTTATTTGACATGGAAACACATTAAACTAAGAAAAGATTAGGTTTGTAATGAGTATTTTATATACTCATCAGCACCCGATCCCGCAACTCAGTCCGCTCAGAAGAAAGGGAAGCCACCCTCGCCTTGTAAACCCGGGCAGCTTTGGCACGACCTTCGTTTAGATTGGCTTTTTTGGCCAAACTCTTCAAATGAGTAGCCACCTGCCACATCCAACGCAAAGATCAGCATCCAACACAAGACCAATACCCAACTCAGGGTGAAATCAGACACCCACAAGATATAACCATGCAGGCAACCCCCCGATGATGAGCCGCTTCTCAGCTAGGTGCAAATGAGCCCGACCTCTCGCGAGGCTCGAATCTTTAAGGATGGACGAGACCGCGCCCGCCGCAAGCTCGGCGTTGAGGAGCAAGGAGTCGCCATCCTCGCCAGTTTCGGAACCCTTCCTCTTCAACTCATCCGACCTCGAGGAAGGTGGCTTAACACTCTGCGTAGGAGGATTCCAAACCGTGATGGGCATGACAGCCAGCGGCTGCTCGACCGCCCTCCAGAGGAGCCTTTTGCCTCACAACGTACTCGTAACGACTACGAGCCCTGAGCTTTAGTGGACCTTACGGAGGCGCAATATCTCATTCCTTTATGTTCGAACGGGGGTATGTAAGAGGAAGACGCCTAATTTAGGAACTTTGCCCTAAGTCGACGGTCTTTCCTTAACGGAAACCGGTTTTCCGTTTAATGCCTCGGACTTTCTTCTAGACAAATACCTAATTCCCAGCCGTAAGATTCTCGTGGGCTTGGTACGGCGTCTACGGGAGACTTTTTATAGCGGAAGGAGGCGGCACCAAAATACTGTGAGCGGGTCGACTCCTCGAGCCTGGCGGGCCAGGAATATCCGACTTGATCAGCCCGCCGTAGGGACGCGAGGAACACTGTAACGCCCGGTAAGTGACGTTATCTTCTCGTGGTTGAAATCGGGTCGAGCACCCGAGAGGCACGTGACAACGCAGACTGTAGATATCCAATGACCTCATAAAGATTATACCAAAACAAAGCGACACCTGCGTAGATTCTCTGGTGGTCCAAGCAACCTAACGCCTAGGGTGTCGCCCTTGTTAAGAGGTCATACCCCAATCAAGGGCCGACAAAGAAGTAACGCTCCTTCCAAAGCCCGCGAGGAGGAAGATCAAAATCACCAGAGGAGCGCTAAGATGCTCGAAAATGTAGGAAGCCCTACGCTTTCCTTCGTGACTAAAAAGATAAAGGAACAGATATACCGGGAACACCGAGCCCCGGTCCCAAAGAAAACCAATAAAACCAAATCCAAATACCCCAAATGCATCGGGCAAAGTTGAGAAGGACAGACACAGTGCTACAAAACCCCTTTTATGAAGGGATGCAAAGTGGAAGCGAAGACCGGTTATCAAGGCTACTTCAGTTAAGCATACCATCTTAGGCACGGAAACCACATAAGAGGTCAAACATCAGGAATCGCATCGACGCTCAAAAGGAGGTCGGTAACGCCGCTAAAGTGGCCCATATAAGGGATCAACCTTGCCAGCCCCATGTACCAAAGCATTCGAACGGCGGATTTTAGGTATTCGACCCCCGTGATACTTAATCCGGGTCTACTCTCCCCCTTACCCTTGTCCAAGGGAAAGGGGCACCCCTGAGCACTGGAAGATCGACCTCTATCGAACTACCGGAGGCACCGCCAGTCATTTCCAACCAAAGAACACCGAAGAGTCACCTAATACACGTAGAAGAAGAGCGACCCGACCATGGTGATAGTGTGTAATGGAGAACCAACTTGGCCGACTAACCCTAACTTCGACAGACGCCTAAAAGACACACCAAAGAGAGAAAGACGAATCATCCCAGAATAAACGGAAAAAGCTATCTCAGGAAAGACGCCAGAAAAGGACTCCGCACAAAAGGTTCATATGGAAACTAAGGAAAAGGGAAGTCCGAACTCGTTAAAAGCGAAGAAAAAGTTTCAAGATCAGGGACACACAAAACAGAGAATGTCTGCGGAAGAAACAGAAGGAAACTGAAAGAAGTAGGAGAAATGAGCGCGAAAACCGAAGAGTCATCATTATCGCAAGACATATGACGGCAACCAAGCCCTAACTAACCCAACCCTGAGCAGACACGTGGAAATTGCATCCGATAATGGTAACGCATAACCTTGCCCACGCACACCGCATTACCGCGGTCAGCAACTGATAGGTTTGAAAATGGGCTCGCAGCCTACTACAAACTCCAAAGAAGAGGCGTCGCCATTGAAACACTTAGGCCTCGATACACCCAAAATGGAAGCGCTCCAAACTACCGCCCAAAGGCCGCTATGGATAATTGAGAAAGCCAACATTCAGAATCAAACTAAATCCCATCGATAAGTGGAAATGCATTGATCCCCACAACATATTATCCCCGCAAATCCACCCTAAATCTCACCGGCCAGAAGGAAAATAAGATAATCTCACAATATACTATTATCCCTGCATCAAGCCGGATCCCACCACTGGTGAAGAAAGATAATTCTAAATAACCGCTCTTCAATATCCCTATCAAATCCGGCTATTGATAGCGCAGGAAATATCCCGTCCACGGGAAAATCCCAATCATCATCCAACCTGAAAACATATACTATAAATACTGTGCCACCCCATCTGAAAGGTACACAACACATTCGGGCCCCTCTAAGGGGCCGATCTTTCCTCTAAAAAGAAACTGACTTAGGCATCGAAGCGGCACGCGGGCCCCGCGGCCCTTTCTCTTACTTGTCTCTTTGCAGAGGTATACATCTAGAGACAGCAAACCAAATAATACATCCGAGCCCGCAGATTCAGCCCAAAGGGGCGTACCTCAATCTCCAAATCCCAACGACCCCCAAACAATCCAGCCCAGTCCGGTTGAAAAAAGGCATCATCAGGTGTGTTGTTGTATCGTTATTGATTGTTTTTGGTATCCATTGATCGATTAGTCAAAAATCATATTTTTTTTAGTTTGTTTAGTAGAGACCCGACTTTAGAGACTTAGAAGGGTGTTGCGCTTCCATTGTGCCTTCCCGATAAGTAACCTGACCACCCTCGGATCTAGACTTGGTTTTCCCAAACTTGCATTTTCTTATCACGAGCTACATTTAGGGTTTTTCTTTCTTATTTTATTTGCCCTTTTAAAATAAAACAAAAATAAGTTGCGACTCCAAACCGTTTTTAAAATGGTTTTTCAAAAATAAAAGAGAGTCTCTCATTTTTAATGGGAAACACATAATAACCAAAAATGTGTGGTTCCACAAAACCCTAAGGCCAAAGGCTTCCCTCAATTCCTTATAAATCACCTCCAGATAGGAACATGAAAATGAAAAGAAATTAAGGAATTAGACTCAATATGTTGGGGGTTTTCTCAAAATTTGAAGAAGATCGCATGCTCGAATTATAATTCTCATATGCCACACCTGAGATGAAGATAATCAGGGAAAATTGAAGATAGAATAATAGAAATGTGATCGATACAAAGGGTAGTGTTTTCAGATAATCCAAGTGAGAAAAATTATTGTTTTCCCTTCTTTAGTGATGTTTATGTGAAGGAAAGAAAGGAAACTCTTATTGTATACTACAACTTATGGTAAAAATCATACATTGATATTTCATTTGGTCATTTATCAAGCATGGATAGTTTTAAAAAAATAATTATCTAAATTTTTTTAAAAATAATTGACATTAACATTAGGAAATTAGAGAAATATAGAATAACATCAAAATATATAGGGTTTAGAAACCATGGGATTTGAATATTTTTTGTTTAATTAGACCATTGAATTAGTAAAAGTAAGTTATTAAGATTTTTTTTAGTAAGTTATTAAGATTAAAATCACATAAAAGGGAAATTGGGTGATGTAAGAGTTGATTCAATTTTAAATGATTATTGATGTAATGTTTAGTTCTCCTAAGATTTGAGTCTATACCATATATAAAAGAGGTGGTCCTCCATATAGGACAAAAGTTTTTAAAAATTTTTCATTCCCATATTGCTCCTATCTTTTACTATATTTGCAGTATTAATGTAAAAGATATTTACAAGATTGTTATTTCCAATTAGTCATGTTAATTATCATAATTACAAGAAGAGCCATGACTGTTGACTCATCATCTCTGCTTCCAATTCCTTATAAATCTCCTTCGGATACCAACATGAAAAAGAAAAAAGTCATATTTACACTATTGTCATATGTCATTTACATGTTCTTTTATGTAAACCCTAAGGCCAAAGGCTCCCTCACAGCTCGACTCCATTAACAATTTCCACTAATCAAACCCTCATAGTTTTCCTTCCCTCAATCCCTTATAAATCTCCTTTAGACATGTACACGAAAATGAAAAGAAATTAAGGGATTAGACTCAATATGTTGGGGTTTCTAGAATTGAAGAAGATCTGCATAATAGAATCCTTTAATTCTCAATGTTACACTTAGATGAGAGAATGTCGGGGAAAATTGAAGATAGAAGAAAAGAAATGTGATCGATACAAAGGATAGTGTTTTCAGAGAATCCGAGTGAGAAAAATTATTAATTTTCCTTCTTTAGTGACATTTATATGAAGGAAAGAAAGGAAACTTTAATGTGTGTGACAACTTATGGTAAAAATCATGTATTGATTTTTCATTTGGTCATTTATAAGGAATGGATAGTTTTTTTTTTTTTTTTTTAAATAATTATATAAAAAAGTTTAAAAAATAATTGACACTAAAATTAGGAAATTGGGGAAATATAGAATCACATCAAATAAGGGTTTAGAAACTATAGGATTTGAAAATTTTTTTTTTGGTTAATTAGACCATTGAATTAGTAATAGCAAGTTATTAAGATTTTCAGTTATTAAGATTAAATCACATAAAGTAGATAATGTGAGGGTTGAAGTATTGATTCAATTTTAAATGATTTTTGAAGCAATGTTTACTTCTCATAAGATTTGAGTCTATACTATATAAAGAGTGGTGCCTCTCGGACAAGTTTTTTTAAATTTTTTTTTAGTACAATATTAACATAAAAGATATCTACAAGATTACAATTTCCAATTAGTCACGTTAATTATCATAATTACAAGATGAGTCATATTTATTGACTCATCATCTACCTTTCAAATTCATATGAATCTCCTTGGGCCACCAACACGAAAAAAAAAAAAAAGTCATATTATGGAAACCCTAAGGCCAAAGGCTCCCTCATAGCTCGACTCCATTGACAATTTCCATCGATCGAACCCTCATAGTTCTCTTTCCCTCAATCTCTTATAAATTATTAGTAGACAAGAACATGAAAATGAAAAGAAATTAAGGGATTAGACTCAATATGTTGGGATTTTCTCAGAATTTAAAGAAGATTACATTCTCGAATCATAATTCTCTCCATTGATGTAGAGATGGTGGGAAAATTTAAGAGAGAATAATATAAATGTGATCGATACAAAGGGTAGTGTTTTCGGAGAATCTGATTGAGGAAAATTATTGTTTTCCCTTCTTTAGTGACGTTTATGTGAAGGAAATAAGGGAAACTTTTGCGTGTGCTACGCCTTATGATAAAAATCATGCATCGATATTTCATTTGGTCATTTATCATGCATGGATAGTTTTTTTTTTTTAAATAATTATATAATTTTTTAAAATAATAGACATTAACATTAGGAAATTGGGGAAATATAGAATCACAAAAAAAAAAAAAAAAGATTTAGAAACTATGGGATTTGATATTTTCTTTGTTTAATTGGACCATTGAATTAATAGTAGTAAGTTATTAAAGATTAAAGTACATAAAATAGAATTAGATATTGAGAGTCAAATGTTGATTCAATTTTAAATGATTATTGAGGCAATGTTTAGTTACCATAAGATTTGAGAAGAAAGTAAGATAAATCAAAAATGAAATTTATCACATATATGAAAGAGCGAGTGCCCCACATATGACAAACTTTTTTTTTGTAACTTTCGCTTCCTATATTGCCCCTAACCTTTGATTCTATTTCCAAGTCACCTTGTCTACTAAGCTTTCCTATATTACCTATGCTTTGCTAATATATTTACGACATTTCCATCCAACTGAGATGAGATATTTACGATAAACAACTTGCCTTCCCTCAACTATCTCTTATGTCATTTTATCAACCATTAATAACCATTGAAATCAAACCCTAAAACAAGAAGATCAAAGCAGAAATAATCCTTACCAATCAACCTTTGGAAACCAACACAAAAAGGGAAAAAATATTAAGGGATGCGAGTCAATGATTTGGGGTTTTTGACTAAGGGCATTCTTAGGGTTCGCAGAAAATATGATGTCCTAAATCAAAAGGCTCCAATGCCTCACCTTAAACAAAGATATTCAGCCAAAATCAAGAAAGACAAAAAATAGAAAGAAAGAGATATAATCAAGTGAATCTCCTCCCCTGCTTGAACACAAATGAAACAAATTAAGAGATCCAACTCTGTGAGTTAGGGCTTTCTTAGGATTTGCAGAAAATCAAATTCCCGAACCACAATGCCCCATTTCCACACTTGAAAAGAAGATAATCAACAAAATTTGAAATGGACGTTATCCATATAGAACTTCAAAAGTGTTTTAAGATAATACGAGGCGGGGATTACAGAGAAATTAGAGTTCCTCTTGAGGGTGGTGCCTCTTTGAGTGAGGATTGCTCTGGTGGATCATTACCGTCCTTTGAAAAAACCTTCTTTTTGGACGAAGTTGACATTCGCATTTAGAATAGTAGAAAAATGTAGAAATGCATAAACAAAAATATAAGTTTTTATAAAATACTTTTTTTGAATGGGATTTTAATTATAAGCATAAATACTTCTTAATAATAATACTTAAACCATATAAACATAAAATAAAATCAGAGAAAAATCATATTGATTAGATTCTACACCATTATATATAAATTAGAATTATCTTCCTTTATTTATATGACTAATACCAAATTGAATTAAAGTTCTTTAAAAGTATATATAAATATAATGCATTAATGAGGATTATGTTGGTTTTATAAAATGTTTATCAATTTTTTGAGGTCAATCATCCCTTCAACATAAGTTATATAATTGTTTACTAAACAATTTAAGAAATTTTATAATATTGAAAATAAATAAATAGTGTGTATTTATTATTTTAGTATTCAAGGAATGGTTGAAAATAAAAATAAGAGACTCATTATACATGGTAAGAGTATTGTAAAACTATAAAGTAAGAGATTAATTGAGTTTAATTTGAAATAATTTTGATAAATTTAGTAATTGAAGTATGTAATGGGTTTAGAGCACTAAGATTTGTAAAAAATTTCTCAATATATATCATTAAGAGGAGTATTTTAAAAATAATAATTTCAAATTTTAAAATATTAAAAAGATTTTTAGATTATTTTGAGATGATATAAGTATAGATTTATCAATAATACAGAAAATCAGAAAATATTATATAATATTATAGGGTTAGTTACATAAATGATGTCTCAACTTTTCCATTTTTTATATTTTAGTGTATCAACTTTATTTTTGTTCAATCAAATGTCTAAACTTTTTATTTTTTTCTATTTTGTCTAAACTTTATTTTTGTTCAATCAAATGATTTTAGACCAATCAAAACTTATTAGGATATTTGAATAAGTAAAAATTGCATCCAAATAACATTAAATTATCTTTAACGGTGAAATGATAATATTATCGTTTCACATTAGAGTTTTGCCATCTCTTTATAAAATAAATTGATTAAATTGGGTGCTATGAATTAAAAAAAAGATAAAAAATAATAGAAGATAAATAAAATTTGTTTTTTTTTAATTGTTATATTTTGTAAATTTTTTTAATTTTATCTCAATTCTATAAATACCAATTTTGTCATTTTTTTTACTATTACTAATAGATAATAAAATCTATATTGTGAAAATGATAATACTGTCATTTCATATAGATTAAGAATCATTTAAGTAATTTCATTATTTTATATGGCGTATAATATCATTTGAATTCATTTTTTTCTAATTCAAATATACGAATAAGTTTTGTGTAGTTAAGAAACACTTTCAGATTGAACAAAAATAAAGTTAAGACATCAAAATAGAAAAAATAAAAAGTTTAGATATTTGATTGAACAAAAATAAGTTAAGGACACCAAAATAAAAAATAAAAAAAATTTAGACACTTGATTGAACAAAGATAAAATTAAAGACACACAAAATAGAAAAAAGAAAGTTTAGACCTTAGGTGATTAAAATAAAATCGAGACACCAAAATAAAAAATATAGAAAAAATTGAAACACCATTTTAAAATATTATATATTTATGACTTATCTTATTTATTTAAAATACATTAATATATATATATATATATATATATATATATATATATATATATATATATATATATATACTATATATATATATATATATATATATATATGTATCTTAAAATATTATATTATATATAATACTACCCACATCGTTTTCTTATTTATCTTATTTATTTTTAAAATATAATTAGTAATATATATTTGTTTATTTAAAAATAAGAAAACATGCAGTAGCATGAAATTATGAATGTATTTGACAAGATTTTATATTCCTTAATTTTCTATCATTGAATTATAGTTTCAATATTCATAATCCAATTATTTATATATATATATATATATATATATATATAATTGGATTATCATTTTCAATTTTATAAATAATTAATTTTTATTTAAAAAAAATATTGCAAAGTTGCAAAGAAATTAATAAAAAGAGATATTAAGAGCTTTCAAATTTTAGGACTTGATTTGAATTTAAGTGTTTCAATAATATTTGTAAATCAATATGTTTGTAGTGTTTTAAATAGTTTCTATAGATAATTAAAGGTTTAGTTTTATAGTTATTTATTTTGATTTTTAATATTTATTTATTTTATTTATTTTCTTTTGTTTTATCTCCTTTGACACTATGACCTACACATGTCTTGCACGTGGGTCAGCCCTAGATGTAAGAAAAAACGTTGCCATTTTATTTGACATCTGTAGGCCCAGTTAAAGAGACTTTTGAGAAAAATAATAAGGAAATAAAAAATAAATCTTAAAAAATGTAGTTTGAAAAAATAATCCTACATATAAAGTAGTTTTCTGCATCATCAAGCCACGTCACATTCAAGCTTGTAAAATTGGGTTTTTGGGTTTTGAGTCAAAAACCTAGCAAACCCTAAACATTTTGATTTCTTCTTCAAAAAAATTTGGTTTCTTCCCCAATAGTGCTAGTGTGAAACATCGATTTTTGTGGTTAGGTGAGGTTTTCTTTTCTATTTTCCCCCATTCTAGAAAAGTTATTGTTTGTATTTCCTAGTTTGTTTTGGGAAAGGTTTGGTCTGTGGAGTGGGGAATAATGGAGGGTTGGGTAGTCCTGCATTTTGATTTTTTCAATGCAGAAGGTGGTCCCGGGTTTAATTTTGTTGGGTTTTTGTTGAAAGAGAGAGGAAGGAAAAGAAGTGATTTTGTTACTGTAGGGATGGGGTCCTGTCGGCGGTGCGGTGGGGTTCACACTATTAGTAAGGAAAGAGGAGGTTTGAGTTGGGTTTCCATTTGGGGAAGAAGCGAGGTAGGTGGGGGCGCGGAGGAGGGGCAGTGGTTTCGGGCTCTAATTGAGAAGGAAGGGGTGTTGGTTTCCCTTAACGTCGACGAGGGTCCCGAGTGGGTTGGGGTTTAGGAGGCAGACAAAGAGGCGACGAGGCAGGGGGAATGAAGAAGAGAAGAAAGTGGGGTTTGGGGGAGCAAAACGGGGAGGGAGGAGGAAGGGTGGGTTAGGGTTTAGGAGATGAACAAAAGAAAGACGACGGGGTGGGGGGAATGAAGAAGAGAAGAAGTGGTTTTTTTTTCTATTTCTTTTTTGTTTTGATAATTCATAAGGATGTGTAGAAGAGTGATTCATATTCATTGTTGAAAATATGGAGATTTTTAAGAAATTTGGAAGTATTATCTATAGAGAAAATTTGATTTGTTGAATTCAAATTTTAATTATTACTTTTAAATAGGTTTTATCGAGCCTTCATGTTTAGAGCAGGTTAAATCCTTTGAGCTAGGTGAAGTTTAATTTTTAAGATTGATCAATGTTTTACTTGAGATCGAATCGACCCGGTGTGATCGTCGACCGGTGGGATTTCCAGATTCCGGTTGACCACGGGCTGGGTGCCAGTTGGTGACCCGGAACCTCTTAAACCAGTAGTTGAATCGACAGTCCATTTGGCTCAATACATTTTTTAACAAAATTACATTCAAAGCTCAATGCAACCCAAACAATTGGCAGACACCCACACTTATTACTTAAGTGGTTTGCGATTTGGTTTAAACAAGATACTTAGGGCTACAGTAAATGTCCCTCCCACTCCCGATGTGGGATATGGGAGGGAGTTTAAGTTAAGACCCTTAAGTGGCAAGAGATGATAGGACGTAAATTTAAAAATTTTACATAAAAAAAGAATCGAACTTGAGCCATTTGCCTTCTAATAAGTTCTTAGGTAGGTAGATTAACAACATATAATACATTATATGATATCAATTTCTAAAAATATAATACATTTACAACATAAATATAAATATAATTAAAAACATAATATATTATAATGTCAATTTTTTTCATTTTCAATAAATTTTACATTTACATGTGTTTTCACAACTATATAAAAATAAAGTAAATAGAATTATAAATATTAAATTATTTATTTTAAAATTAATTTAAAAAATATATAAATTATATATTTATGACATGCATCATCAGTCAGATCTCATTTCCATTCACAAAATCTCTTTATTTTCTTTATCATTACATCCCCATTCAAGAGTCATGTTAGGATTGTGCATATTCTTTGGTTATTAGAGTGTGGGGACCTATAATACATTATTTATTGTAGTTTTGTATTTTTTTTAACATAATTGATAAAGGAGAATCAATCATTGGTTGTGTGATTGAAATTTACTGTTTTGGTTCATTATAAGTTATATCATAATTTTTTATAGTTGATGTGAACAAGGTGTATTACATGTGATGACTAAGTTGTGAAATTTTTGTTGGCCAAGTGACAATTAATTTGTTAAATCTTATATTTCTTGAAATTGATTATTTATAGGTACATAAACGGATGGTTTGATTACAATTGTTTGTTACAAGAATGGTGAAATCATTTATAATCCATATGGTGTGAGTTATAGTTGTCCTCCAGAGAGAGGTGTTTTGGTCAATAATATGATAACATATGATGAGTTAGAAGATAAGTTGTGTAGTGTTATGTCGATCAATCATGCTCACACCAAGTTATCCATGGTTTTTCAATATCCAATATTGATGTCGATCGGAAATAGGAACATGACTATGTCTGATAACCCGATTAAGATGGTAATGATGTAGAATTAATGTTTCATGCTATAGCACAAATCCCACCATCAAATACCATTAAAATGTACTTGCAGACATGTCCAATGGATCACTCATGTGGACCAAGTATACCATTTAATGAAGAGAATGCTACTAATGATATGGAGATACTAGCTACTAGTGATGTCATTAAAGGAAATGTGAGATTAGATAGACACTAATAGAAGGTGAGAACTTTGGCCTGATGACTTCGATCAATTATTATAGCCTTTGAGAACTATGTTGATATCAGCACAAATGAGATGATGGTGTGGAACTTTATGATGAAGAGAGATTAATGAATAAATTTGTAGGCAATTGAACCGGCTTGATGAACCTCGATAAAATAAGACTTCTTTAGATGGTACTCAACTTTTTATGTCATCTCCGATGTTTAAACAGTTGAATTGTGATGTAATAAATAACATGCCTTTTGAGCCTATCACATCACGAACGGGGTTATGGAATGGATCTAGTGAATTGTTTAAATGATTGAGATTTGAGAGTAAAGACGATTTGCAATATGCTGTAAATTGTTATTTAATATCTCATAATCAACATTTTGTTGTTTGTGAATCACAACCACATTTATGGGCAGTGTGATGTAAGAAATGGAACGAAGGATGTAATTGGAGACTTCTTGCATATCGTCGTAAGAGCCATGTGTGGGTACCATGGGCTTGGACCCAACTACTCCTGCCAACAAACCCCGACCGACTAAGGACCACAGGATGATGGCCCAATGCAGACCCGATAGTTTTCCTTCTGGTCGGAGTCAACGTACGGCATCCCGACCATGAGAAGGGCGTATCACTTTGAATACAGGTCTCTCTGGTCGGTTATCATCTTTAAAAAGGCATCCGGATGACCTCTCTGAACTTGAACGAGTATAAGTCACGCGCATAACCACCTTGAGGGTGGTCAAACATTTCTTGGGGTAGAAAATGTGGACGACTTGGCTATCTAAAAGGAAGAGCAGTCATGCCCTTGCGGAAAATGGCCACCTTCCTTACATTTTCGGAAGGTCGTCCTACTTTCCATGGAAATGGGATCGCCTTTCTTCTAGATAAAGAAGAAGGTAACCTGAGAAAAAGGTGCGAGACTCATCTTGAATGAATGGACATTTCCTTTCTCGGTGACTAATTTAACTTATGCATCGGAGGAGGCGGCGGGCGCCTGCCATTTGTTTTCTTGTTGTTTTCACGAGGCATTCATTGTTAGTTCATGTCGACGATTGGGTGGCTTAGAAAGTTCGAGGAGATCCTGATTGAGGCGTCGTCTATGGGAAACGCCAAGCAAGAAATCTCATAGGCGATACGTGAGAGCTTGGGTACACCCAATCCCAAGTGATCTCCCATTCCCCAAAGCTTTGGTAATTCCCAATCATTCCACCGGATCATCGGAGTTTATCACCATGTTTAGGAACCGTGAACCGACTGTCGAGGTCGGTTTCTCGGTGCGAGAGATGGAGACGAACTTGAGAGAGCAGGCGGACGGATAAAGAATTACCTGGTTTCACGCAAACCGCTTGTAGTAGGAGAATGAGCATGCGGGCCGTTTAAAGCTAGCAGGGGTGAAAACTATGAAACTATCCATCCACCCTCGAGCAGTAGAGACAAGGGTAAAAGAGCCCATCCTCATGGGAGAAAGTGATCCCAACAGATGACGAATTATCTTTTGGCATCTCTCCACTCCTTGTGAAACCTTCGAACAACCGCGGAGGCTAAATCTAAAGGCCCCCGTCACCCAGATCTAGTCGATCCGTCGATGGCGTGCAGAGTCAGATGCAGAGGCCAGCGAACGTCGCCATTGGGCAGCCCCCAAATATGTGTATCCATTTCGGGGTATGGCGTCTCCGGTTATGTAAGTGCCATTCGGGCATCTCTGCCTTAGTTCTTTTTGCATCATCCACCTACTGCGTTCATTGTAAGTGAACGCTGTGGGTGCTCTGCTTAACGTGACCGTATCATTAACGACAGTGATTGTGCAAAAGACTGGCATCTCAGCACCGGAGTAGTTCAGAGTCTGAGACTATCGCACCAATTCTCATGGATCATAAACTCATTAACTATGATCCATCTATTTATATTTGTGGCAGATATCTCCGGTTCCATCGAAGCCATCTCAAGCGGGAAGATGAATCTATCCGGGATTTCACCAGAAGATTTGGAGAAGTTGTCCAACAAATTGATATTTACAGCATGGGCCAGTCTGTAAGAACTCGAAGAAGTTTGGTATTACGCCTTTCTTTCAATCTACATCCTGGATCCACTGCTGACAATGGAAGAGCGTATTGACGACGAATGAGTATTCCACATTGGAGGATAATATCCGGGCCGCTTCGAACGATGTGTGTGCCGAACAACAAGGCAACCCTGAAGGGCCCGGCTCGAGCGAGAAGGAAGTGAGCAGAATCAGCGCTCGAAACGATCGAGAAAAAAAGGGGAGCCTGCGATTCACCCTCTCGACATCTCTTATGGCTGAGCTCCTACCTCTCATTCGGGATCACCTCGATTTTATTACCCACGATGAGTGATCCAGGATAACCTGTTCGATCCTTGAGGTGCGATTACAAGGACCACGACCATGAGCAGTGTGCGAAGCCTAAAGTTCCTGGTAGAAAAATTGATCCGGGCTGGGCACCTCATAAGGTACATTCGGGAGCCGACCCGTAGAACAAAAACTGCCCCCACAGCCGATAAAGCAATTGCTGGTGTTGAACAACCATCTAAACCCCGGCCCACCATTAACTTCATATTGGGAACAAATTAGATGACGATATCAATCTAAGCGGCCAGAAGAATATAAAATGCGATACCGATCGAGTGCGGATAAACACCATTAATTGCCCAGTGGCGCAAAAATTCAGCCGGTTGATGGCCCCATATCCTTTCCTCCTATAAACCCCACCAAGGTCATTACTCCTCATTATGATGTGCTTGTACTTACTTTGTGTATTAACAATTTTGATGTGCACAGAGTCCTTGTTGATCCTGGTAGTATGGCAGATTTGTTGCACCTTCCAACCTTCAAGCAGATGATGGCTTGACCATCTCGGTCGGTGAGTAGAATTTTATGCAGTTCAACGGGCTACCACAACGACGATTGGGCAATATTGTTCTTTCGGAGTCGACGGGGTAGGTAACCACGACAAGTATTGTTTTCAGTGGTTGAGGACCTGGGACCGTACAATGCTATCGTGGGTTGGGCTTGGTTACATGTTATAAGCGAGTCCCCCTCGACTACCGCAAACTATCGATTATAGTGCGTCAGCGGGTGGACCTCCGGGGTAGCCAGTCGGCGCTTTCGTCGGTGTTGGCTATTAGTATGGGCGTGGTGGGAAACCTCAATGACTCGTCCCTCGAATTCAACCCACGGAATAGTAATCACGGCTCATTACAGTCGTTGTGGAAGGGAGGCCGAGTTGGCGGTAGATCCTCTGGGTTCATACTCATAGCGGCCGATAAATTTTGTGTTAGTTCCCTCACATCCAGAAGAGAGGAAAGGGCACGATTTCGGCAAATGCATAAGCTAATCTTGATGTATTCTTTGGACCCATTCGGATATGATGGGAATAGGCCGGGTGCATGCTTCCACAAGCTAAATGTTTGTCTCATCAGTCGGACACATCGGTGAAAGTAAAGGCTCTTCCACCCTGGCGCCATCAAGCCGTCGGTAGAAGTGGATAATCTTACGAAAATGGGTTTATTAGAGGAGAATTGAGAATACCCGAATGGCTTGCCAGCGTGGTGGTAGTTCGAAAGAAGGGGTAAGTGGAGAGCCATCGTGAAATTTATACGGATCTTAATGACGCGTGTCCTAAGGACAGTTTTCCTTTACCCCGCATAGATCAGATCGTTGACACATCAGCGGGCGCATGTTGTCCTTTTGGATGCATTTCGAGGTATCGTCGGATCCTGCATGCCTCTGCCACGATCTGAAAACATCTTTTATCACCCCCACACGGGCTCTTTTGCTACAACATAATGCCATTCGGGTTAAAGAATGTCGGAGCCACCTACCAGAGATTGGTAACTAAGATGTTTCGGTCGCTGCTCGGAAAAACTATGGAAGTATATATCGATGATATGTTAGTAAAGTCCAAGGAGCGCCCGGATCACACTGCGCATCTGCAACAGGCATTTGAGTTCCTCAGGGCATATGACATGAAATTCAACCTACTGAAGAAGTGTGCATTCGGGGGGTCGTAGCGGGTGAGTTCCTAGGATTCATGATGACTCAGAGAGGAATGAGACCAGCCACGCCCTAGCTTCAAGCTATTTAGAATCTCGGCTCGAGCTCCGAGAGGGTCTGACAGCGGCGAGCGGGTTAGGTACGCCTTGGGAGCTATTTATTTCTCGGTCATGAGCCGCCTAAAGCCAATTTTTGCCATCCTTAAGGAAGCCAACCGTAGGATGGAATGAATAGTGTGATCGAGCTTTCACTGGGTCAAAATAGTGCTTGAGCCTCCAGGTTCTTATTCAGTCTAGGCTATTTGATGAGACACTTTTATATATTTGTGATCCCAGAAGTAGCGTTAAGTGCAGCCTATTCAAAGAAAATAAGGCGGAAAGACGAAGCCCGGTGTTGCTTTGTCGACCAAATCCTTAGCCAAATATTTGAAACCCCGGATATAGTCATATGAGCGGGCTGACCTTAGCCCTCAGAATAAACTAGAAACAACGCCCGTATTTCCAAGCACCCCATTTGTGGGTACTAAACAGGACCTTCACTCTTCGGAGCACACTTCATAAGCCTGACTTCTCTGGTAGAATGGCTTGTTGGGTGATCAAACTAATCGAGTACGACATCCAGTACAAGCCAAGGCTATCAAAAAAAGGGTAGGCTTTAGCCGACTTCATAGAAGAAATCCTAATTACGAAACACACCTGAGCTTGAATTGGTGGACACTTAATGTAGACGGGCGTCAGAGATAAGCTGGAGAGGTGGTGAGTTGAAATCCGACGGGGAAAGAATCGAATAAGCAATGCGGTTGAAGCGCGCCTCGATAATGGTCGATATAGGCCCTCTTATCCGGAATTGAACTAGCATCCTCCGTATCTACTGACAAGCTCTAGTTCAAAGTGATTCCCAATTAGTCGTCGAGTAAGTCAATGAGAATTCGAATCCCGAGACCCCCGAATGGAAAAATATGTCTCTCGGGTAAAAAAGCAGCGGCAGGCGGGTTTTCGGTCTGGAAACTAGAACATGTTCCCCGGGGACTGCGTGATCGCGGATGCCTTGGCGGCTGTGTCCCCGCCTCTTTGCCCGATTCTGAAACAATATTCTACCCATCTACTATCGGTCGTTTCCTCAATCTCTCCCTCCAAGTAAAGCCCGGTGGAAGGATCCTCCTTCATGGATGGACCCATAATACACTACATCGGCTGGAGAACTCCACAGTGAGAATGATAAGGCCCCTGGAGTCTGAGTCCGGTCTGGCTAGATTTTCCTTGATCGATGGGCAATTGTTCAAACGATCCCTGACGGTCCGTGTCTGAAATGCTTGACGCCTGAACAGGGCCATTATGTGTTGGCTAAACCGCATGAGGGAATATGTGGAAATCATCCAGGCGGTAGAACTTTGCACCGCAGGGCTCATGGTAAAGAGTCTTGTGGCCGTCAGCTGAGAAGCCGATGCTACGATTATATAAAAATATGGCCAGATTTGCCAGCAGCTGGCTCCCATCATGAAATCACTAGTGCAAGACCTGATCTCCATCTCGAGCCCTTGGCCCTTTTCCCGATGGGGGATTGATATAGTCGAATCGCTGCCCATTGTCCCGGCTCAAAAGAAATTATTGTTGGTGGCGACTGACTATTTCAGAAAATGGGTAGAAGTCGAGGCCTTCTCATCGATCAAAGACAGAGATGTTACTTAGTTTATCTGGAAAAATATTGTTTGTCGTTTCGGCATCCCCAAATCAATTGTCAGAGCAACGGTCCCGGTCGACTATGGATATATCAAAACTTATGCAGGGAGTGAAAATAAAAAATGTACTCCGCCTGGTATCCCTGGCGATGGACTAGCAGAAGCCTCTAATAAAACCCTGTTGACTGCCCTAAAAAAACGGTTGGATTCGGCTAAAGGTAAATGGGTGGATGAACTTCCCGGGGTACTTTGGGCTCTGGAACTCTTTGGCTCGTAGATCTATAGATATATCCCCCTTTTCGGATTGAATTCACAGGATGATTATAATCCCTTCATAAATTGGCATGCCTACCATCAGAGACAGTATGCGGCGAAAATGCGAGTTAGTAATCAAAGACCTAGACACGGTCGATGAACTGCGAGAATACATTGGCAATCAGGTATAGTGTCTGCCCGGCTCGCTGTAAATTCTTCAGCAATGGTGCCTCGGATGTGTTCAGGGAGACCTAGTCCTAAGAAGGTATTCAAATGCTGCGACCCATTATTGGGAAAGTTCCAACTGAGTGGGAAGGGCCAGGTATCTCGTCACCTGGCCGTGAATCAGGATCTTCGCTTTGGAAACGAGCTTGATGGAACCCACATTGCTAGAATGTGGAATGCCATACATCTTAAGGTATTATCAATAAAGGATGACTCGATATTTACACATATTTTTATCATTTTTCCTCATCGCGTACGGGGTAAACGCAAGAGTCGGATAGGCGTGATAAATGGCTATCAGGCTGAGTATATATAACGTCTAGGCGGGTCCACATAAAAGTCCAGATGGTGCAATAAATGACCTATCCGGCCCAGGATAGATAACATCTAACTGGTCCGCATAAAAGTCTGGATGGCTCAATAAATGACTTATCGGCCCGGGATGAACAACATCTGGCGGTCGCGTAAAGTTTGGATGGTATGATAAATGACCTATCAGACGCGGGATAGATAACATCTAAGCTGGTCCCGCGTAAAAGTCGGATCGCATGATAATGGCCCATCAGATGAGAATAAGATAACATTTAACTGAGTGCGCATAGAAAGTCGGGATGGCGCATGATAAATGACCTATCGCGGGATAGATAACATTTAGCGAGTCCTTTCATAAAGTCCAGGATAACCTGATAAAATTAATGACCCTATCAGGCCCGTGTGGATTTAACTCTTAGCGGTTCATAATTAAAGCCCGAATGATACCACGTCCGGCCCAAAACCTAGTTGGCCATCAATCTACGCCATTCGGCTAAATTAGAAGAAACTATTTCATCCACAACCGAATTCGGCACATTTGGTAAAAACAGAAATTAAGAGGTCTTGCAGAATGTCAAGATACAGCAAAAGAAACAAAGTAAAAGGCTTGGTAGGCGAGTCTGAAATTTAAACCTGGCCCTTAGCAACAACATTAGTTCCTCATTCGCTCTGTTTGGAGGCTCCGTGGGATGTATCCATCATGTCCAGTAGGTTGAAGGACTCTTGGTAGGAGGGTTCCTCCCCTAATAGTTGCGGGAGGTCGGAGGAAGCCTTTGGGGGCATCGGGGTTGACAAAAACTGAAGGTAAGCGGCTTTTCGTGTTATCCGACATCTCGGTGGGATTAGGGCTTACTCCCACATATATTGTGTGAGAGCTGCTTGATGTGCTCCATAGTTAAAGAGATCACACATTGCCACTCTGTAGCCATTCCTCTCCATGGCTTTCTTTTCCATAGTCACTTTTTCTTGGAAAGCTAGAGCTAGTCCTTGCTGGCCAGAGCTCCCATGATTAAAACTGATTTGTATCACGTTGGCGATAATTCCCTCCTTCGCCTTTCGATAGGCCTCTCCGTAGTGACGGCTTGCTAACGAGTCAAGTTTAGATTCCGCCTTGATAGGATGCCCTCATGATTAAGGCATCTTTGGACTGGGGCCCCTTCAGTTCATCTGTGCCCGAGCATTGCCCCCCGCATCGGTCTCCAGCCACGCCATCGCCGCTTCATGTTGAAGTACGCATCAGCCTTCTTTTCTTAACCAGAGCCACCCTATCACAACCTCTTTGCCTCTAACTCGGCGTGGGCATTCAGTGAGCCTCAGCACAAGAGGCATTCAAGATCTCTGATGGAAAGCCCTAGACTAAGCGTGCGAGATGAAGCTTCTGCGTCCCTCGGTGGAGTTGGAATTCATGATCTTTGGAGGGCCATGTCGGATGGCGGCGCGATTACTGCGAAGAGCATGTGGAATATGACGGGATTTGATGCCATCACTTTTTATGGTATTACTAGCTTACCGGTTGGTCGATTGGGCGTGATTGGGTCTGAACTTGCATCCGTTTATCTAGCTGAAGATCCTCTTTTATAATACCAGCAGGGACAACAACATAATACTCTTCACAGTCCACCGGCTTGGGATGCTATAGGCATTCGTAGCATTCTCGGATACAAATCATCCAGACGATCAGCTGTAGATTCGCCCTGGTTAAAGGGCTTCCAGCGGTGGATAATATGCATGATGCCTTTCGGCTCGGGCACTGCCACTTCCTCCATCAGAGGAGCCGGTCCTTGAGGGGGGAGATAAGAATTTAGCATTATCTTATCTGGAAGTAATGACCTCTTGCGCCAGGTTCGTGCAAGCTTGGGTATGTCCGGCAGGCTTTCAGCCCGATCGGGAGGATGGATCACCTGAAGTGCGGGCGGAATCGGAGTGGCCTCCTTTAGCTCCCCCAAAGTAACATCCTCCAGACCCGGTGGGTCACTTGACCCCATCTCAGGTGAGCCCGGAATGACAATCACGTGCATCTCTGAATCCCCATTCGTAGCAGGCCGACCTGATCCGCCCCGGCGTCACAGCTCCCTTCTCGGAACTCTCCTATCGCTTGGTTTCTTGGCGGCATAGCGATCGGCGACCACAGTAAGCCTCTTCCCTCCTCCTCTCCTTATTCCAAATCTGAGGGTCGGTTAGATTCAGGATGAACCCAAGGAACAAAATCTTTCACTTGGGCCCTGAGAGCGTTCCGTCGTCGGATTGTCCCTCTTCTTTTAATCTTTAGTGCTTTCGAGGAAATGAGGCGGTCCACCTTTCTTGGTAAGGGAAGGAGTTTGGTGTGGTTACCCTTTGTACTAGGTGGAGTTGGCTTGAGCCGGAACTGATGGTAGAGAGCGAATGTAGAGGGTCGAGGACACTAGTTCTGACTCGATGTTTGACCTCCAAATCCACGGATGGTGATGCAGTGCGTGGTTAAATTTAGCGGTCGACGGTAACAAAATGTTCACGTCCACGATTTGAAGGCGCGAGGGGTGGGATGATCAAAGGCGTAGGGGCCAGGGGTTAAAGTCTCCGCATCGGCTGGAGTTCTTTAAAGTGACAAGAACCTTGTAATGGCTCTGCTCGAGAAATCTCCAGCGGCGGTTTTCCGAGGCTTGCCTTTTCCAACCCCGGTTTACTGACCTACCCGTCAGGCTTTTCTGCGCGATAATCCTGATCAATTCACGCATAAAATTCCATGCACATACACCGTATACGTTAAACTCAACCTACCCCTTACACACACACAGGAATTGACAGTTAACATGAAAAGGAAGCGAGGGAACACAGGGTCTCATCCTAAGGCCCCCTTACCAGTATCACACCCTTCACCTCCATCTTAGGTGGTCAGTCCATTAACAAGCGTAGTCGCGGGAACTGGTGACATGTGGACATTCGGCCACCACTGTACCTGAGGAATAAGCAAAACATATCTCAACCAGCGAAGGTCAAGTAGTGCAAGAGGTTGAATACCCGCGCAGCCAGGTTAGAATCCGAATGGTGTTGGGTTGGGCCCGAGGATTTAGTGACGCCACAGTGAAATCTGAAAATTGCCCGACAAGAGCGGGCCGCGAAGGAGCGAAGCCGGCGCAAGGTGCTCCGGGTAAAACAACTGCGTTGTGTTCTCCACCACCAGTAGACTCATCCAGAGCTCCTCCATCGATTTGAAATTCGATGTTATCGGGGACATCCTGATAGGCCCTCGACTCCTGCATCATTAGGGATGAGATGATCTTGGTTGCGAAGCGTCCGGATAGGTCATGCGACTGCTGGCCCCAGTGGATCGCTTCACGACCTCTCGCCATTCAGCGAGACCAAAATGAGGGCGAGAGAACGAAAAATAAGCCCCAAACCATATACCAAACTGGTAAGAAGGCAAAATCGCTAAGCTTGGGTAAGGATCACCCGGACCTAAAAGGTTTTAAACATACCCTCTCCTCAGAACTTCCTACATTTGGGCGGGCTAACCGAATTCAACATGCCAAGAACGGTACCACGTAAAATGAAAGTTAAGCAAGCGTTTGGAAAAACGGCTCGTGAAAGAGCAGTCACGGCGTACCCTTGAAAATCTTGAACTAGAAGAAAGCTAGCTAAACCTGAAATATATTAGGAACAGGAGAAGGCAAAACTCAAGCGATGGCTCCGCATATCCCCGAGGCGCTGGGCTACGCGGATGCATTAAATGCCGTGACTCATCACATCCATTGCCAGTTTAAATCTTGGCGGCTTGATTCCTTATTAAGGCACGATAAACAAGCGTGGGCGAGCTAGGGCCCTTGTGTCATCTTAGTAGGCCTTGATGAGCCCAGGCCAATTATATTATTCCTAGATGGAGCCCATTTCAATCAAAGCATGTCAAATACCATAGCCTTCGGCCATAAGAATCAGTCCTTGTCACTAGCCAGGAATTGGGAAAGCATGGGGGCGGTCTGACAAGTCTGTGAAATTTAAAAATATAAATTCATTAATCACGGCAAGGACGTTCGTAATTATTATTTTTAACAAGTGATCATACTGACTACATGATCTATCGAGGACCAAATATAAAGCTCGAAACAAAACAATAATAGGTGTAGAGGCCAGCGAAAAAGAACCAGAAGCTGAAGAAGAAGGTCCTATGGAAAGTGGAAAAGAACGCGAAGAACCTGTTGATTTGGGAGGGGGTGTCCTTGGTTGCAGAGGATTCCATTCTAGTTTTCAAACCACTGAAAGGCGCAACTAGAACAAGGATATTAAATTCCGACTCAAAAAAAACCCGATCATACGCGATCTTCAGCTCTGGTTCATACATGAAAATCACGTTCCGTCGTCTATTGTAATCATCCTTCATTCAGCGATCATCGAGTTTGACTCCGTGGCGCTGGCAAGCCTATATTTGAAAAACAGAAATTACCATTGACGCAAAGGAGTCGCCACCTCACGGAAACCTTTTACGCCAAACCTCCGACCTCAGGAGCATCGCAAGCAACCCGTCAAATGTGAATCCAAAGTTAGAAAGTTCATGTTGGAACATACCAGCATTATTTGTCCCTTGTTCCTATACTAAGGCGATTAAAACACATTTTCTTTTTCCAACCGGAGACGATTGCCCTCCCTAGTAAGAAAAAGGGGGTCATTGTGGGTACCATGAGCTTGGGCCTAACTACTCCCGCCAACAGACCCCGAACGACTGAGGACCATAGGATGATGGCCTAATCTACGGGCCCAATCGTTTTCCTTTACAAGTCGGTCGAACATACATCCTGAGAAGGGCATATACCGCTTGGATACGGTCTCTCCTGGTCGGTTATCATCTTTAAAAAGGCATGGGTTGACCTCTCGGAGCAGACAGTATAAGTCATGCACATAACCGCCTTGATAGTGGTGAGCATTTCTTGGGGTGAAAATGGATGACGAGGCTATCAAGGAAGAATAGGTCATAGCATGGCTTATGCCTTCTCTTACGTTTCGAATGAGATCATCACTTTCCATGGAAATATGATGTCTTTCTTACGGAAAAAGAGGAGGCAACACGAAAAGGTGAGACTCCATACTGAATGAATGGACGTTTTCACTCTCCAGGCTGACTAATCTAACTTAAGCATCGGAGAGGCGGCGGGTATACCACCGCCATTTTCTTGTTTGTTTTGCAGGCATTCGCTAGCTGGTTCATGCTTCGACTATTTAGTGACTCAGAAAGTTCAGGAGACCACACCATGGATTGTTTAAGATAACCAAGTATGTTAGTCGACACACTTGTGTTTATCCCAGATTATCACAGGATCACTCTCAATTATGATCTAAATTGATTGCAAAAAGAGATCAAAACATAGTTCAAGGACCATATGACCCTCATCAGCTATATTGCATCAAATGGTGAAAGATAAATTTGGCTATGATGTCTATTATAAGAATTTGGGAAGCTAAAAGAAAGGCGATGATTAAAGCATTTGGTGACTGGGATGAATCGTACCAAGCATTGCCTAAATGGATGAACATCCTTAAGCTAACCAATCTTGGAACAAAAGTTACTTGGAAGACAATACCTTTAGTAGGGATTTCTGGAAACAAATGTTTTATTTGGGTTTTTTGGACATTTGGGCCATGTGTTGAAGGGTTTAAGTATTGCAAACCAATTATACAAATTGATGGGACTCACTTATATGGAAAATATAAGGGGAAGCTTTTAATTGCCACATCCTGAACCTCAATCTAGAGGTCCACGTGTGACGTCCCAACCCGGCACCATGTGTTAGGAAATATCTTATAGAAACTATGTGTATAGAATGTCTAAGGAATTGTGTTTAGAATGTCTAAGGAATTGTGTTTAGCTTGGGGTTTTTCCTATTTGTTGGTTAGGAATTCTCCTACCTTCAACAATGAAGTTGTTTGGTTTGGTTGTGGTCCTCAATGGAGGAAAAATTTGTATAGAGAAAATGTTGGGTTTTAGGGGAGATGATGTCCGTTTTTGTAAATCCATGTTTTGTTTTGGTTATAGCTTGGCCATCACTCATTCAAATTGAGTGATTGAGGTATAATTAAGCCCAGACTTTTAGGAGAACAAATATCCTTGAAATAGTTGTATGAAAATTTGGACCCCATTAGACTCAAAAAATTCGTCAAAGTGAGACTCTATTTTCGGGTCAATTCTGATTCAGTTCTGATACAGTTTTGAGTTTTAGAATAGTTTTGGTATTTAAGCCATAGGTTGAGTTTCACTTATCCAAATTGAGTTATTCAAATTTCTGGATAAACTAGACTTCTAGGAAAACAAATATCTCTAAAATAGTTGTATCCAAATTTGGTTCCCATTGGACCCATAAAATTCGTCAAAGAAGGGAACAATTTTGTTCTGAAATGCATCTCGAAACAGTCCACGAATTGGGTATTAGGTTGTTTTAAATCTGCTAACTTAAGTTATCTTGGTCAATTAGGTGATTCAAATTTTGTACAAACTAAATCTAGGAGAACAACTTTCATGAGATTATGTCAAATTATGTCTCTATCATTCCCAAAAAAATTTCAAATATATGACACAATTCCATACTCTGTTCCTAGAAAGCTGTCGGGAAGCGATTCGAATATTTTAAATATATCTAAAATTAAAAGTCAGTCCACTGGCCCCGGAGTAATTCTAGTTGTTTAAATCATAACTTAAGTTTATATTTGTCCAAATAAGTGATTCAAATTTACGTACAAACTAGACATATGGGAGAACAACTTTCATGAAGAAATTATGGTCAAATTATGTCTCTATCATTCCCAGAAATTTTTTAAATATATGACGCAATTCCAGATTCTGTTCCTAGAAACTGTTCAGGAGTAGTTCGGAATGTTTAGACCATATCTCCCAAATTAAAAGTCTAAATGACATGATTTTTGAACCATAAGAAACTTAAGACATAAGGGTATATTGAGTTAGAATATCACTTTCTCTAACAACCTTGTTTATAAGGTCAAAATTGTAGTCGAAAATGGACTTGGGAGGTACCTCGGAATTATTCGGGCGAGAATTGGTTATAGAGTGAGAATTGTATAAAAGGCTATATAAATGAATTGTTATATGAAATAATGCATCATAGTGAGTTGATGTATTAACAAGTGTTATGAAAGCTAAAGAGAATACAAGTATAATTTTGTTATATAGAGAAAAGTGCAAAAGTACAATTAAATGTTTATAAGAGATTATTTGTAATGAATACTCTCGTAAGTATCACGTGATATATTAGTTATTCATTGTATATGAGGTATATATTTTACGATATCTAAAGATTGTTAAGGGAGAGAGCGAAAGCATAATGGGGTGATTCTCGTGCTTATGATAGGAGTGGTTTATTAGATAGACATGCTATGGGGATAATAATCTTTGCGACATACGAGTTCTGACAGTGGCTAGTTTGGGTCTATGACATGGATAAAGTTTGGATCATTACGTGATTCTTTCCGTTTAGATTAAGCCCTGTCTGATGCAGATTTATAGATCATTTTGTATCTTCAAATACGGTGATGAAATATGTCAATTTTCATACATTTATTTCAAAAGTATCCACTTCTTTGGAATATCTGGACATGACATAAGATGAGATAAAAATTTTGAAATGTTATAAAGGCGTGAAACATGAAATGATGTGAAATGCAATATGTAATTTAATTATAATGATATGAGAGTAACATGTATTGTGGTCAAAATGTTACAGTGTTGCTGACGATCGTTATAGTGGTCGTCCATATTTGCGAATTCCCACTAGGTATAAAGCTGCGCAGATGTTTATCGGGTGTAGGTATCGAAGAGGGCGTCAGGTGATATTCCACGTATAGCGGGACGGCCTAGCTATGGGAGTCCATCGGTGGGGATTTGAATCAATTTTGTAAGTGTAAATGTAAGATTTTGGAGACGGTGTGAACTAGAAGTCTGAGTAAATGAGAGCAAAATATGTACGCGACAGCATAAATACCCAGCTACGGTGTATGTATATGAAATATTTTTGTAAGTTTATATTTTCGGATAATTGTTTAGAATTATATAAGTTAACATGTTTATGGTTCTGGTTATGACACTCTTTTTCCTAACACGAGTCTTAGGGTTAGGGCATCACACCATGAACTAGAAAAGGGAGAGCTTATAGGACGAGGACTGGTCATACGTCTGATCTTCCAGGTGCACCATTAGCTGACATTCGCCCACTAACTATGGAGGACACTCAAATTACACTTGTGGAGGTTCCATCTACACCACTTACAGTACCACTTGTTACATCATCACTGCAACCATTGGAGGTTATGTCCAATGCTCAGGAGTCAGTTCCTATAGTTAATGTTGATAAAGAGAAACAAGATGATGATCATGGCCCGGGCGTGTGGTAGGAGATGTGGGAGGAGACATAGTCGTTGAGAACACGAGAGGGTGCGCTGAATCTATAGAACTGATAGTTTGGACATCGCGAGCATATCTGAGAAAAGGAAGGCTCATGTACGATACTCATTGAGGATGTTCGCTACGTTTGAGCTTTGTATTCCCAGATATTGTTAGTTTTTGGATGTTGAGTACATTATAATGTATATTTTGGATAGTTCTACTTATAGTCGTGTTTTGGATATTATTGGTACTTTGGATGTTTGTTGTAGATACATTGAAGGTATTGACTTGGTTAATTTGGTTTGATTGATATTGGATAAAATGTTGATCATAATGTATACATGTGATAAATTTATGATTTGTATTAGAGATGAAGTGGTCAATATAAAAGTTGTCTTATAGAATGGTCAAAATGTGTCTCTTGAAGCAACACTTTTAGAAGGTGTCTCTTCAAAAAACACTTTCATTGTAAATTGAAAATTTCCAAAATTATGAAGATGTCTCTTCAAAAGACACTTTCAGTGTAAATTGAAAATTTTCAAAATTATGAAGGTATCTTTTCAAAAAATGCTTCCAACGAAATATTGAAAATGTGTATAGCGAAAATGTTTCAGTAATAAATTGAAAATTTTGAAATTATGAAAATTATAGCGAAAGGCAACTTTCAGTGAAATAATCTGAATGTATTTATTGAACCTTTGATGTAAATTAAAAAATTTCCCGTAAAATTTCAAATTACTCAAAGTGCTGTCTTTAAGGCAACTTTTCCTTAAAATATGTCTGAATGTAATAAGCTTCAAAAAACGCTTTCGAGTGTAAATTGAAAATTTTAAAATTATGAAAATGTTTATTCGAAAAGGCAACTTCGACGAAATAATACAGATATTATAGCGAAAAGAGCCAACAGTGTAAATTTAAAATTTTTAAAATTATGAAAGTGTATATTCAAAAGACACTTTCAGTGTAAATTTAAAATTTTCAGAATTATGAAGGTGTATCTTCAAAAGACATTTTTAATGAAATAGTGTAAACGTGTCTCTTCAAAAAACACTTTTAGTATAAATTAGAAATTTCAAAATTTAAAAAAAAATGTCTCTTCAAAAAGACACTTTTTAGGTGGTACAAACTACAATAGATTTAAGAATACTTTTAAACCTATTACATTTTAAGAATTTTTTTATTTTTTTTATACTAAATGTCTAAAAACCCCGACTGTTAAGCTTGAATCGGCTATAATATGAAAATGTTTTTATAACAAATCAATCCTCTTGCTTGCACAGTGTTTGGATAAATTTCTTTTGTTCAGAAATTTAATTTCAAACGAATTGAATTGAAAATTAAAAAAACCTCACGTTTTATATAATTTGTTATAAAATATGAAATATCTAGAAAAACCTGCCATTTTATTTGACGTCTACCTTGAGGGTTAAGCCTAAAGTTAAACCTTGCAATAATAACCCTTTGTTGACTCTTATGGACCTATCTTTCTTTCCGAATTGATATATTGTTTACTTTGATTTGAAACATTAATCTTTTAGGCTTCTCTCAAAAATCCTCATATCTATTGGAATTATCGATTTCTATTAACTTTAATATTTTTTGTTTCTAACTGACGTAGGACTTTAAAGCACACCCAACTCAACCAATTTAAACTCACAAAATTTTAATGAAGAATCTGGACTATACAGTTCATTCACATTTTCCTTAAAATCGTTCAAATATATATATATATATATAAAATCTAATATAGGTAAAATGGTTGTGCTGAGGTCTCTTCTAATTTAACCATATATTTTAATTTGAGCCTTCTGGGTCAAATAATATATCTCAGATCTTACCAAAAATTTTTTTGTTTATTATATTGGGCGAGTCCTACCTAAATCTTGGAGGACAAGAAATAAATAATAATTATCGTTTCTTGTCAAAGAATTAGAATTCAATTTAAACAGTTTTCCTGTCTTTGGTTCTTGGACGGAGCCGATAGAAATGAAGGCGCTCTGTCGGAGGAGCGGTCGCTGAGAAACTAAGAGCCATGTCCTTGCCCAGATTTCTTCTTTTCGCTTCCAGAAGCCGCTTGATAGAGACTTTGAATCCACTTCAGAGGTTGTTTTAACACCCTTTGATTTTTCCTTCTTAATTCGTTTCTATTTGCATTTTCATTTTCCTTTTGAAGAAGAATTCTGTTATCCGACTGCATAAGTTTTTTTTTTTTTTTCCATCGTTGTAGAACCGAGTCTTCAGTGTGCTCTGTTTCTTTTCCAGGTTGTTTCAAAAAACCTAACGTCAATCCACAGAGTTCATATTTTCCTTTTTTGTGTCTCTTGTTTGATAGTTGAAATCTTTGCTTCAATTCCATTGTTTGGAGTTCAATTTGCTTTCTGTTTTTCCTTTGAAATGGAGTGTGATTTGAATTTATTACTAGTTCTTGTGGATTGTTAACTCCCATATCAAATGATATTTGGGGCTTTTGGGTTTCGATCCCTTAGGTTTCTTACAGTGTCTTTCATGGTAGCAACTTTTGGCTTTACTAGATGAACGTGTGGTTGTGGGAAGCAGCCTCCAAAAGATAAGCTTATGAATAACAAGAATTGGCAAACGAAATTGGCAGTGCTAGCAATGGAGATTATTACCCCCTTGGTCTGGCTAAGCTTTAGTTTAAGGCTTCAGAAGATTAAAAGTGAAACAGTATTATATTGGTGGATTACCTGTGAACATGGTGGACCATTTTCAAAGCTAAAGAAAATTGGAGAAAAATCTAAGGCTATGTTTGGTTCTGGGGAAGATTTAAGGGGAAAATATAAGAAAGAAAAATAGAGAGGAAAAGTAGAAGGAAAGAAAAAATGAAGGAAAATAGAAATAGAATTAAATCCAACATTTTATTTTTATTAACTACTTCAAACCCATTTTATTTAATTGACTCATCAATAAAGATATTAAATAATTTTAAAATACATATTATTTATCAAAAAAAAAAAAAAACATATGTTTCTAAGTAATTTAATTATGCATATATATATATGTATATGATTTGCTTTGAAAATTTTCATTAGACAACCAAACATAAGAAAATCATTTTCCTCAACATTTTTTTTCTTTCCTTACTACTTTCCGGGAACCAAACACAACCTAAACCTTTTCGGCTTTGCTCATCCATAGATTTAAGAAAAATAGCAACTAAGGACCCAAAGAAGTGAGGCTATATTGCCATGCCTGCCAGAAGCACTTCTCGAGAACCTTTTAAAAGAAGTGAAATGGTGCAGTTAGCTGAAATTGGAGTATGGAAAATTGAGGGATACACTCTGATACCATGCAAGCATAGATGCATTAAATGGTGCAACGAAAATGGCGTCTGAAGGAATCCACTGGAAGATGAGACTCTAAGAAAGTTGTCAATGTAATTTCCCAAATTATTTAATGAAAATTAAAGATGAAACTGTAAATGTTGTCAAAGGTGGTATTTTCATTGAGGCATGCAAATGTTTGGTAATTATGGTGTGATTGTATGAATAACTTGTTCAACAAGATAGAAAAAGCTCTCAGGTTCATATATAGATGAGAACTACTTTGATTTTATGATATGAAACTCATTGGCAATCCTTTAGAACTTAGGAGAAACTGATAATAGACTAGGACCAGACTAAAGGGCACTGTGGGACTAGTTTGTACATCTGTCAATGGAGTCAACCATTGACAGAAGTAAGAGAAGTGCTTCTGTCTTGGAGTACCTTGGAGTTAAATGGGATGAGAAAAATTTTGAGGTAAGAGAAGTGCTTCAAGTTTCCATAGGTTTCCCAAGGATTGACATTGAGCCCTCATCCTTTTTGCATTAGTTTTGGATGCCCCTAGTTGCTTATTCAGAAAGATGTGCCATAGAAGTGTTCCTTTATGTTCTTTGTCAGATGCTTCAACATACTAGTTTTACTTGATGAAAAACATAGTAGTAGAAGTTAAATTCACTTAGTTAAAACTTGGCAGTATATTGGAATCTAAAAGTTTTAGATCAGTCAAAACTAATTTACATATGTGTGGTATGTGCGCCATACTTTGGAATCTAAAGATCTTAGATTAATTTGAGGCGAATATATGTGCATGTTTGTGTCCATGTGTTTACTTAATGAAGGAAAGAAAACTTAATACTTGGTGAAAAATTGGAGATACCTTAGAAAGGCTGTAGATTAATTTGGACTTGTATGTGTGCGTGGTAAAAGTTGGAGATGCCTTAGACTCTAAAAGTTATAGATTAATCTAGGCTAATATATACATGTTCTAGGAGGAGGGAGATTAGGGATTTGGAAGTGTGTCGGTACACGTGTGTGTGTGTTATGTGGATCATGCTTGCATTTGTTAGTGTCTTCGTGTGGGTTTCTGCCTTTGTTTGTTTGTGTGAGTATTCATGTCATTGTGCATGTCCATGGATGTGTGCATTTGTGCATTTATGTCTCCATGACGTTGGATGGTTTCTAAGTTGGTTGTTCACAATCACATAAGGTTGGGCAAGGCTTTATTCTTTTAGAATATGATGAGAACAAGGAACTAAAATTATGGTGATGCAGAAAAATACGCCAAGAAAAGAAAAGATATATAGCATTCCTATGAGAGGCTTGGAAGCTTCTTTTTTCTAAAACTTACTTGAAGTTTAGTATATATAAAAGAGAAACTTTCTTGATTGGTCTGAGGTTCTTCTAGGAGATAGATAGGAAGGCCTAATTTGTTTGTTATCTTTTATCGATTGGTTGAACCCTCTCCCTTAAAAAGGTGATGGTAACTGTTATCATTGTTTTTTTTTTTTTTTGATTTCTCTTTTGTGTACTTCTGGTATAATGTGTTTGCCACTTTAGCTTGCTATATATATATATATATAGATATATATCTATATCTATATCTATATATATATATATATATCATAAGCCACCATAAGCCAACTTCTGGAAGTTCAGGTGTCATACTAATTATTCTTGTAGAATCCTTTTCTGTCCACTTGCATGTGCAGTGAGCACAGAGTTTATTGTGGCTGCTTCTTTTCACAGAGACTGTGAATGTGTTGTAGGTTTGGTAAAAGATTTCAGTGTCGTAGCTACTCAAGATCATCATGGTATGGCAATGGAAGGCCAGATATTCACGCTCCAGTGCCTGTGAAAACCCAAGGTTCTCAGTCATGGAGTGCTTTCGTTATTGTATGCTACTTCAATCTCGTTGCTGCCACACTAATTTGTGCTGACTTTTGAGTTCAATGTGCCTTTTCTATCAAGTGATTGATTGTGGCCTCTGCATGATTTTTGAGTTTTCTTAGAATTTTGATTGATGTAGCCAGCTGGTCTTCTTGGGATTGCTGGTGGAGCACTATTTCTCCATTACAATGATGAAAGGAGAGCAGTTTTAAAAGGTACTCCTTTTCCTCTATCAGTATCATCAATCAAATGTTACGTAACTTATCTCAATGTGTTGAAAGTTGCAACTAGGAAAGGTGGGTTTGAATATACTTTCTATTTTTTTATTGTAAATAGAAATATTTATTCCAAATATAAGAACACTTGCATAAAAAGCATAAATTTACCTTTTGCCCTTAAAAACTCTTTTCAAAATATGAGAAATACGTGGAAATGAGAAATATACAAGGTATGTATACCGGACCTACTTTAAACTCTTGAAATTTAAAAGATGGGTTTTCAAATTTTTGACATTTTAAACTCTTGAAATTTAGAAATTTTAAAATATGCGTTTTCTAGTATATGAGGATGTCTCTACTTCTATATCGAAATTCTTACATTTAGTATATGATTTTCTATTTTTAAAAACAAAAGTAGGAAATTTATCCAAACATGCTCTCAATTATTTGGATTTCTATGCCTGGCAGGTGTAACATAAATATGCGTTTTTAAGTATATGAAGATTGCCCCTACTTTTATATTAGATTCTTACATTTAATTATAAAATTTTCTATTTTAGAAATTGAAAGAATTTATCCAATCAAGCTCTCAATTATTTAGGTTTCTATGGAAGGGTGTAACATTGTTGTTGTTGGTTTTTGTTTTTATTGTTGTGTGGTGAGAAATATTGTTCATTATATCCATTCTCATAAGTAGCTTATTTAGGGACACTGATATTTTAATCATGGTTATCACTGAGCATGTACATGTGCAGACACTGGAAACTATTAAGAGAAGTCCTAAATTAGATTTGGCAATGGAAGGCAGGAAGTAAAATATGGTTTTGAACTCTCTGATGATTTGCTTGGTATAAGATTCACAAAAATTTTGAGGTGTAGATGAGGGCTGGTGTGTTTGTTTTTGCTTCTTCTTTTTTTCCTCTTGTATCTCCCTTTGGGGTCCTTTTGCATACTTCCTGTATGCTTATTGGATGCCCTTGGCCCTTGGGTTGTATCTTCTTTCTTTTTAAGATATTCTGCTTTTAACCAATCAAAAAAAAAAAGAAAAAAAAAAAAGGGATTCACAAGAATTTTGAGATAAACTATGGAGGCTAGATTGGAGTGATAAATATCTGCATAAGAACCTTAAACGTGAGCATTGGAAGTAAGGCCTCAATATAGTCAGTCACCTTCCAGTGAGAACACTTACTGCTTCCATTAGATCTTTATCCACAAAGCAAGGCAAAATAAAAGGTCCTACCCTGATAATGACATTTTGTAATAGTCATGCAACAAGTTGTAGATTTTGTCTCACCTAGATGTGCTTTTATGTATATAAAAGGATGAGGAATCCTCCCAAAAACAAAAATACAATTTATTAAGTAACTAGAGGTACAATAGAAGGATGCGGAATCCTCCCAAAAAAACTTCACAAAAAGTATGCTGGGACTTTCAAAGTACTAAGTAAATCAACACAATTGTGAGGTGCCGCAACCCATATGGAAATATTCAAATATCAATTATAAGTTGCTAGCCTTGCAAACCCACATCCTTGGAACCACGAAGTGACATCCAATCAAGTTAAATTACATTCAAGGGAATTTCTTTAAAAGTTGTACAAGAAATGCATAAAAGAGCCAAAGAAATGGATGATATCTAAAGAACCTTTGAAGTTATTGCCTTTTCCTAAAAAAGCCTAAATTTTCCCACTACATAACCCCATCAAAGCCAGACAAGTGGTTTGCCACAAAACATGGCCTATAGTTGGACCTTTCCAACCCATTATATCAAATGATCATTATGTTACATATACTCCTAGGAGGAACCCAGACCAATGAGCCAATTTGAATAGTTTATGCTATAGCTTCAAGGTCAAAGAACAATGTAGGAAGAGATAATCTACTGCTTCACCACTCTCTTTCTCTCTCTCTCTCTCTCTCTCTCTCTCTCTCTCTATATATATATATATATATATATTTTGGATTCCACAAATGAGATGCGGGAATAGAGTAAGTTTAGACCCAAGAGAATTTCGAAATCCATATTAGCTTTGTGGGGTGTTATGGTATCAAAGATACATTTCAGTTCTTGACAACAGACGAGGTTATAATAACAGAAAAAATTTAAAGAAAGTAGAAGATTAAATAGCGAACAGAAAAAATAGACAATAAGAAGAGAAGAAAAAGCTAGCGTACTGTAAACAGGTTTAAGTTGCAAATACTTAAATAACAGAATCAATTCACACTTTACAATGGGTTTAGGCATCATCATGCTGATCTTGAATCCAATTATTTATTTTAGTTTTGAATTAACTTCTACTATTGATATGGTTGTATGAACCCGTTAATCTTTTTCATTCTTATATCAGATAATTCATATTTTTTTTAAGTTAGTTTAATCTAAATTATCTTGTGAATTATAAGTTCCTGCATTTTAGAAGAATTAGGTTTGGGCCAAAGATGGTTTGACTAGATCTAGTTCTATATTTTAGTGGCTAGGTTTTTTATCTTGGTTAATGGTTAACCTTTTAGGTTTCTTTCAAAACCCAAGGAGGATCCTCTATCCCCTTTTTTCATTGTGCTAGTGATGGAGATACTTAATATTCTTTCAAGAAAAGTAGGAGGGGCATTTTATGTCATGCTTCAAGATAGGAGGCAGAAGAAGGGGGATAATAGAGATTTCTCAACTCCCATTCATGGATGATAACTGACCATTTTGTGAACCATGTTCATACCAATTGCTTTACTTGAGTTGGGTCTTGTTATACTTTGAAGCTTTTTCAGGGTTGAAAATTAATTTAAATAAAAGCAGTTGATTCTTATTGGAGACATACCTAATCCTGAGGAGCTTGCTTCATTCTAGGTTTGGAAAGTGGGAAGCTTTTAACTACCTTTTTAGGTCTGCCTTTGGGTGCTATGTTCAAGTCCCCTTCTATGTTGGATGTGGTTGAGGGGAGGTTCCATAAAAGGTTAGCCATTTGGAAAAAACAATACCTCTCAAAAGGTAGTTGACTCAAGGTTAGCCATTTGGAAAAAACAGTACCTCTCAAAAGGTAGTTGACTCACTTTGGTTAAAAGTACTCTTTGTAGTTTGCCTATCTATTTTATGTCTCTTCTTCTCATTCCTAAAATGGTGGCTTTTAAGATTGCAAAATTCAATAATACTTCATTAGGATGTCTTGAAAAAACCTCAACTAGACAAATGGTCTTCCATGGGAAAAGATAAGAAGTTGGGAGGGCTACTAATTAATTTTTTTTTTGTCCACATTGGGACTCGAACCTTGAACCTCCCATAACCCCATCCCATCCCCTTTCCACTTGAGCCAGGCCTCAAAGGCAGGAGAGCTACTTATTATGGTTTTGTCCTCTCTTAATAAAGCCTTGTTTTGAAAACGGTGTTATAGATTTGCTTTGGAAAGTGAGTTCCTTTGGATACAGTTTATAGTGAGAAAGTTTGAGGAAGAATCTGGAGGATGGTGTTCTTGAGGGTTATGGAGCTAGCTTGTGGGTAGGCTATAAGAGGAGGTTGGAAAGCCTTTAAAGCTAAAAACAGAACATGATTAGCAATGGAAGAACAAAATTTTGGCATGATGTTTTGGTGAGGATGCTCCTTTAATGGACTCTTTTGTCTCTTTTTTCTGCTTCTAATGAGCAGTTTAAGTGGTGAATGCTTGAGAGGTGGTTGTCAAGCAAGTTGTATGGGGACCTAGGTTTTTTCATGGGACGGTTTTTAATTTGGGAGCTACATATCATTGGGTTAGCGGAGGCTTCAATGCTAGGGAAGTGTTGTGAGAAACTGAGAATGATAATAAAAGTTGATTTGGAAGGTTAACAAGGGTGGGAACTTCTTGGTGAAATCTTTCTATTCTTTAAAGTTGGAAGGAGGAATTTATTTTCCCTTGAAGATAGTGTGATGCTTATAGGCACCTTTAAAAGGAGGTTTTTTTGCTCGAGAAGTTTAGGAAATGTTCCTAAACCTCGATCAACTTGAGAGAAGAGATTAGGTGTTAGCTAATAATTGTTGTTTATGTATAAGTTTAAACAATAAAAAAATCACTTGCTAATCCGTTATGGAAAGGCAAGGGTTCTTTGGCTTTTATGGTTGTCTCTTTTTTGCTTTTCTTCACCTTCCCTTTTAAAATGAGAGATTTAGTGAAGGGATGGTGTGGGCATTTTGTTAATGAAAATGGAAAATAGATTTCCTGGATAGCCCATCTTTTGCTTGTTTTGGATTATTTGGCAAGAGAGGAATTGAAGATTTTTTTTTGGTATTCAACGCTCAGATCAAATATTGTATCCTTTTCCATTGAACTCATCTATATATTCAAGATGGTCTTGTTTGCTAGTTATATTTTATTGATTGGTGAGTGATTTAATGAGAGAGTGTCTTGTTGTTTTTGGTGTCTCTGTTTTTATTTTGACATCCTTTGTATATCTCCTATTTACTTGGGTTGCCCTTCCCTCCTCTCTGATTGATGTCTATCAAAAAAGAAAAAAAAAAAAAAATCAGTAAGAGCAGAAATAGCAAGTGACTCAGATTAATTAGAAAGGACATCCTAAAAATTGGTTTTTGATCTTCATTTGTCATTCAAATGCAGTGTAAAAACATGTTCTAAAGTGACCTACTTGCGGTCCACCTTAGCAGGCTTTGACACCTGATCCTCATCTTAGGGCATTTTGGAAACACCCTGGGTGCAGGTGTCCTATGAGCCTTTACAAATGCTATCATTTGGCTTCTTCAGTGCGACAATTTGTTTCAAGTAGCAGCAAAATTGACCTACTTGCGGTCCACCTTACAGGCTTTGACACCTGATCCACAGCTGAGGGCACTTTGTAGACTCTCTGGATGTAGGTGTCCTTTTTTTTTTTTTGGTAAGCCTGGATGCAGGTGCCCTATGAGCCTATATAAATGCTATCATTTAGCTTCAGTATGACCATTAATTTTAGTAGCTGTGTATTTAGGGTCTCCATGCAGGACTCTTTCCATTAGATACAGGCCTCGAACACACATTTGTAGAGGTGTTAATATTGTAATCTATGCATAAAAAGATATGTAAAGCACTTGTAGAAGAAATATTTTTTGAACATTATAAAAAGTTCTCTGCTATGTAGTAACATGTTTCCATGTTCATTATTAGTTGAGCCAAATAACAATCTTGAACAAGAAAAATCATTTTCCAAACATCTAATGGGGTTTCAATCATCTCAAATGAAATTTAGTTACTTTGAAAAAAGACATTGGTAGAAGCTTTTCTTTCCTTCTAAATCTTGTCTTACTGTTTTTTGAATGGACTACAATTACGGTTCTACCTTTTTTTTTTTTTTCCCTTTTCTCTAATTCCTCTATGGTCAGGCCAGGGTAACAATCCTGAGAGAAATGCTTGCTTGGGGCCGATAATTGGTGGTCCATTTACTTTAATTGATGTGAACCATCAGTTGGTCACTGAGCAGAACCTTCTAGGGAACTGGGTCCTACTCTACTTTGGCTATACTTCATCTCCTGATGTTGGGCCAGAGCAAGTTCAGATGATGGCTAAAGCAATAGATTACTTAGGTTGGGACTCTTCTATAGAGCTAAATCTATTTATGTCTATTTTTTTCATATTGTGAATTATTGACATTCTGTATTTTACTTAGAGCAAAGTCGAAAGAAAACAGTGGGGTTCTACCAGTATTTGTCACAATAGATCCACAGCGTGATTCTCCTTCACAACTTCAAGCTTATCTTAAAGGTCAGTCTCCCTCACTGCTTTTGTCTGCTAAAAGATATATGAAGGAAATAGTAATTTTCTTTTTCTATAACTTTAATTACAATATTTTTTAGTTAACAAATCGGAATTCCTTGTAAGCACTGCAGAATTTGACTCAAGAATAGTGGGATTAACTGGACCTGTTGCTGCAATCAGACAGATGGCACAGGAATACCGAGTCTATTTTAGGAAGGTTGAAGAGGATGGCGATGATTATCTGGTTGAATCTTCTCACAACATGTAAGCCCTACTACTTTTGTACTTTCCTTGTTATGGATTGCACCAAGTGGAAATAAGAGGATTTTTATAACTCATTTGAAATCAAACAGGTATTTGATGAATCCAAATATGGAGGTTGTGAGATGCTTTGGTGTAGAGTACAATTCAGAGGTGTTGTCACGAAATACTCAAGGAAGTGAAGAGAAGCATAAAACAAATCTCCACATTACCTATCAAAAAGAAGTAGAAACTATAGCTCAACATTATTCATTAATCAGCCTGACCATCTTCTCCTTCAGGGTAATGGAAACTTCACACATGGACATTGATTCTCTAATTTTGTTTTTCGAAAGCATTGGGGAAATGTTGATAGGTGATGTTAAGCAGTGGCTTTATTCAAATTTGAATTCCACACTTGATGACCTAGTTGTGTGGTCCGGCTCTTCGATTTTGATTGAGTTTAAACCCCCTAATTGATTGGAAAGAACATAGATAAAATGGTATTTGGCATCTTTGTTATCTTGTTCTCTTTTGAAAATCTCCTTCCCACATGATCTTGTGATTACACACATACATGAGAAATCACTGCCATATATGGCAACTCACTGTTATTTCTGAATGGCCCTTTGCCAAATTCTCTAATCCCTTTGCATTTTTTATTTGTTCTGTGGCTTGCTAAAGCAACTTTTCTCATGAATACACTTCTTGTGAACCCTACCGTCTGATGTAATTTCTGCCAAGTTGAGATCAAACGAGTGTAGTATTCCTAGGAAGAAGCAATTTATGAGGTAGTGTTTTGAGTAATCTTGAATGGCTTTATTGGAGTCCTGTCTCAGTTTCCACAGCAACTCCATGAATGTTAAATGGTGGCCTAGCCCGAAAGCTTAAAAAACCTAGAAAAAGGTATGTTTTCTCTTAAAATTCATTATGATAAAGCAGCCTGAGCCAACTTAAATTTTTCTGATTTTACTTCTTTATTATAGGTCTAAAGCTATCTTTGAGGCATGGTTTAAGTGGTAAAGGGTTTGGATGAGGTAATAGGAGGCTTCCGGTTTGTCGTATTTCAGACTGATCAAGGCTAAATTTGAGGCTTGATCAATAATCAGATAGGATTAGGACTTGTTTTACAGTGAGTGATTAAGAAAAAAATGAAAAGATTTTTCAACATTTGAAAACAATTAAATCGTCGGATAAAAACTTTGATGTGCTAGACATGTTCAAACGGTTTTGTATGATGGTTGTTAGATATATTCTTAGATGACTTATCCGACCCATTTGCCCATATTATCAAAACAGAGAGGAAAAGAAAGTGGTGGGGGTTAGGGCGTATCTATTCGTAGCTATACGTGGGGGGCGCTCCCTCTCGTTTCTCAGAGTGTGCAATGCCTGTATGTTAGCTGTAATAAGGAAATCGAATGACTGAAACTTCAAACCGGAAATACCCACCTTTTCTTTCTAATAATCTAGAGATCCTCATTTCTTCCAGGACCGGCTCTCAAGGTGTGCCCCAGAATCCCCACCCCCACAAGAATCAAGAATTCCAAAAAGCGTCTAAAAAAAGAAAAAAAAAATGCCAACCAACATTGTAACAGAAATTATTATTATTATTATCCTTCTCTTCTCTGCATTATCTCTCCTTATGCCATCTCTCGGTTTGTTTAATCTAAGGGAAAGTGGGACAAGAGAAAGAGAGTTTATTCCTTGGCAGCTACTCCACCGAGTTGTGAGGCCTGCCAAAGAGCCCCAGGACAAAAGAGGCCGTTCCCTCTCTCTCTCTTTTCTTTTCTCCTCCCTCAATTTCTTCTCTTTTTCCCAGCATTGCTTCTCTCTTGATTTGTTGCTTTCAACTCGAATATCAAGTTGCTATGGAAAATCTTCTTACATTCATCCATGGTATTTGATTTTTAGTCTCACCCACTGCAGCATTGTCACAAAGAATTCAGGTGAAAGGGTTGAAGAAAAATAATTCAGGGAGTTAAAGAGCGATGGCGGAAATCGTAGATTCGCCTACAAAGAATCAGGGCTGTGGCTTGCTGAATGCAGTTTTTGGACGGCGAACATTCTGGTTGAGAAGAGCAACCTCCTACAGACTCCTGCCCTCAATCAACAACGTTAATATTGGCAGGATCTCGGGAACTCACTTCAAAGGGCGGCAGGCCGGCAGCTCCGGCAAGCCTCCTTTCTCAATCAACCTAATTCGTCTGAAGCGGCATCAAGGTTGATGGTAATCCATCGTCAGACCTTCTCCAATTCGTACCAAGACTAATCAGAATCAAGGAGGAGGTGATGAAGCAATCATGCAATCATCATTGCGCTTAGGCATAAATGAAGTACTGAATGACATGTTAACCAGGGAAGAAAATTTACAGGGAAGCGGTGGCATTTCTGGGGAGCTGGAAGCCATGATCGCCGATCACCAAGGTTCAAAGGGAAACAGCACGTTGGTTCGAGCTTCCTCCAGCAATGTCATGCTATTTGGGAATTTGGGTAATTTGAGGCAACCTGGTACAACCGGCAATCAGACTTCAAACACTGTGCTTGATTATCTTCCAAAGACTGCAACAGAGGAAACTTCCATGCCTAACGCAAAATACGAGAGTAGTCAAATGGGGAACGCAGGAAAGAAACCCAATGAAGAGAAAGCACCACCTCCCTCGTCCTTCTGCAGAGTTCTCTCAACTAGAATGGATCCTGAGACCTTGAAGATCATGGGTAATGAAGATTACAAGAATGGAAGATTTGCAGAAGCATTGGCTTTGTATGATGCAGCAATTTCTATTGACTCGAACAAGGCTTCATACAGAAGCAACCCAGGTGTTGCAGCATTGACTGCTATGGTGAGCTCCTGGAAGCTGTTTTGAGTGCGAGAAGCCGTGGGGTCAGACGCTATTATTATAGAGCTCATCAAGCGATTAGAACCTCTATCTCAAGGTAAGGATACCACTGCCAATTCATATTTATAATTGATGTGTTTGTAATTTTTATTTGTTTGCAGATTAGGAGAAGCAGAGAAGCAACTATCACTTCAAGCATGCAGGACCAGAGACTGATCCTGAGGCCCTGAGCAGGGCTCACTCTCTTCAGGCTCATCTCAGCAAGTGCACGGAGGCTAGGAGGCTAAGAGATTGGAATGCTCTAGTTAAAGAAGCAGCCAACACTATATCCTCAGGGGCAGATTCAGCTCCACAGGTCACCCATCAATCTCATAGTCCTTATATACTATAGAGAAACAAATAAAATAAGTTTGAATAAACATATAAATTAATTTATTAAGTTTAAACTTATTTTTATTTTCTCAAATTTTCATACCTTAACACTTTCTGGTGCTGGTATTCCACTTTGTGAGCCTTCAGATATCTAGTATTCTCTGACCTGGAAGCTGTTTAGTTTGTTGTCTGGCTCCGAATGAAGATATATGCTTTGCAAGCGGAGGCCTTGTTGAATCTGCACAGGTACCAAGAAGCGGATGCTGTATTGGCAGCGTGTCCGGATTTCAATGTGGACGACTGCACTAAATTCTTTGGCCCCTACGGTAATGCTAATCTGGCCAATGATAAGAGCCCAGGTGGTTTGAAACAGGCAGGTCAGTGTCATTAGACCAATATTTATTCATTATCGTAGTATAAATTAAGGTCATATTCTTCTGGCTAAGCCTGCGTGGATTGGGTATGGGTGGACAGATTGGACGAAGGTGTTGAAGCAGCTCAAAAAGCAGCTCGCCTCGATCCCAATAATAAAGAGGTGGCCATGGTGGTAAGGAGGACTAAAGGGGTGATCGCTGCTAGAGCAAAGGGCAATGATCTCTTCAAAGCATCTAAATTCTCCGAGGCATGTATTGCATATGGAGAGGGTCTAGATCATGATCCCTTCAACTCAGTGTTGTTATGTAATCGGGCGGCATGTCGGGCCAAGCTCGGCCAACTCGAGAAGGCAGTGGAGGACTGCACCACGGCGCTCAATGTTCGTCCCTCTTACAGCAAAGCCAGGCTTAGAAGAGCTGATTGCAATACCAAGGTAAGTGAAAGCTCTCATTGAGTAAAGAAATTAAGATTATCATAATGATTGGAATTCAATTTCAAATTCACCTGATTATGTTGTATTTGATTTTTTTTAATTAGTTGGGGAAATGGGAAGCTTCGGTAAAAGATTATGAAGTGTTGCTGAAAGAAACCCCAGATGATGAGGAAGCGGGCAAGGCCATGTTTGAGGCCAAGTTACAGCTCAAGAAACAACGTGGGGAAGATGTGAGTGACATGAAATATACTAGTGTTGTCCAACCTTGATTGAGCACAGTCAAATCCTTCCTACAGGGAGAAAACCAATGGAAACCAAAGCAGTTGTAGGTTTCTTATCCCCTCTGAAAATGGGCGGAAACAGACTTGAGAAGATCAAGCATTACAGTGGCATGGATAGCGGTCCTCTGAAAGGGAAGAAGATTACAAGGGAGAGGCGAAATGGATTAAATTAGATATGTTAAAAGGTGATGGGAAATGTATGTTTGGAAATATTACTTGGTCTAACTGATTTTTTAATTTTTAATTTATTTATTTTTTAAACATGGTCAACTGACTTTTATACAGATGTATGTACCTTTTTGTGGATTTAAAAAGGGCATACTTGTATTCAGCAATATTGATTTGAGAATAATTATAAAAAACATATAAATATGTAAGGCTTTCATAAAATAATTGTATTTCAACACATTGATTTAGAAATAATTACAAAAGATTATATTAATAACGCAAAAGCTTTTATAAAAAATAATTATGTTTTAAGTAAGGTAACACATAGATACTATTTTAACAAACTGGAGATATTACCTTATTAGTCTCAAGTATTATCATAAATAATCCTAAGATAGCATTTATAATTTATTAGGCATTATCATATATGATACGCAATTATTTCATATAAAACCATAGTAAATTATATATTTTACATTATTTATGTATTATTTATAATTATTTTAGAATTAATGAGTTGAAACACAAATTTTTCTTTCCAAAGGGGGGTTGGGTGTGTATTTTATTACTCCGTTGTCTCCTGTACATTTTTTTGTTCAGAAAGGGATGCAGATTTGAAGTGGACTTGGTGGAGAGGGGCCTACTCAGTAGATTTGAGTGGCTCGTAGCTAGGCAAGAATGGAGAAAAAAAAAATGACCTGTCTCTTTGTTCTTCTTTGGCTGCATTCTTTTTTTCTTCAAAAACCATGATTAACAACAAGAAGAATTTCCGGCTTTCCGCTTTTATAACTTTTCATTGAGAATTATGGAATTCAAAGGCAAGTTGAAACACTATTTTTTTTCCAAAGAGAAAAATAAGTAAAGAAAATTGCTTCCTATACATATAAAAAAACTGTGAGCATACAATATTTACAAGTCATGAAAAAATAAAACATAAGTTCCAAATCTTGAATGACTTTTTTATATGCTTGAACTTCTATCTTCAGATCATGTTGGTACTTATTACCATCCTGATTTTAAAATCTTTAAAACCTTTGATTTATTATCATCGAAATTTCACTTAAAATGCCCTTACGTTAATAGTATTCAAAGCACTACTTGATAGTTGATAGAAATTATGGATGATTTTGAAGTATTTATTTGCGTCACGAACACAAAATTACTATAACTAAAGATGTAATTGCGTTAAACAATTTCCCAACTGGTTATATTATATTCTTAGTTAATTCAATATAATCAATGCTTCTTTTGGAAGCCTAAATCACATGTTATTCCGTACTCACATGAAGTGTCTATGACTATCACAACAAAGACAAAAAATAATTTATTTTAGAAAAGGAAAAAAGAAAATCATTATTGTAGACTTCTTGTTGAAGCATGGTAGATGTTCCTCCCTGAAAAGGAGAAAAAAGATCAGGAAAAGAAAAAGGAATTTCAAATAATCATCATAATTACTTCAAGGAAACCATCCCACTTTACCTTTATTTTCCTACACCTTTGTCTTCTATTTTTTATTTTACACTTTTTAATTTCTTTCTTCATATTTTATTTGTAACTATTTTTTATTAACTGAATACCATTCAAAAGTAAATGGCTATACCTTAAAAGAACTTTAGGAGAGGTTGAAGCATTTTTGCCAAGGTTTTTAAACTGTGGTGATTTAATCCTGACTCAATCATGTAGTATTGTCCATTTTGGGTCCAATGGATTTTTATAGCTTTAAAATGTCTTTATTAGGTTGAGATAAACCCATATAGTCCTAAGAACTTTCTCCAATATCTAATATGAGATGTGATAAATCGCATCCTGAAGCGCGATATCTTGACAACTCACGAGGTCGAATGAAGCGAAGCAGGGGGCGCCACTTGATGTAGATATTGTATGCTTTAGGTCCATGGGGCTTTCATAGCTTTAAAACACATATACTAGGACGAGAGGTGTTTATGCTTATATAGTTCTAAAAATTTTCTTCCATATCATATGTGATGTGAAATGTAACTTTAATAGAGTTTTGGACAAATATACGTTATTTAAAAAAAAAACTAAAATAAGTCAAAAATCAAAATAATGCTCAAACTAATTGCATCCTAGCCGTCGACATACACATCGACAATGTCGTAGTCGCGGTTGCGACATTGTAATATTTTTAAGTCAATACGTAGTCGGTGATTCACGACATTGTAAATTTTAAGTCAGTCTGCGGTCGGTGAACTTTAAAAATTTGATATCATCCAACTTATGTCGTGACATTATTTTGATTGTCGCAACCTTCCCTTTCAATCTTGTGTCTTCAAGGTTTGTTGTGACATTGCTTTCAAGCGATATCTGTTGTCGACCTTTGGAATGAATGTCGCGGCCTTGTCGTTTGTGAGCACTATGAGTTCTTTGGTTGGTCTTCGGGGGTGTCGTGATATTGTCATAACATTCCTGCTCAACACTCATTTTGGATGAATGTCGCGACAAGTTTGTGAGTCATTCGCGACATTTGTTCGATTGTTCTTTAGGAACTCACGTTTGTGTCATAACGTAAGTTGAGACATTGCGATTTTTAAGTTAATGCCGCGGTCGTTAATTTGTGCCATTGTAATTTTTAGTTAATCTGTGGTATTGACTGTGGCATTGTAATTTTACAGTCGATGTAAGTAGACACATTGATTTCCAACGATATCTTTTTAAAACTAGGGCTTATTCTTCTCTACGCCCCACCCCTTCCCTAAATTTGTTGTTTCTTCCCTCTCTCTCCTCCTCATCTCCAGGCCTTCGGTTTTGAGCTCCAATACACTGCATTCCTCTTCCATAGCAGGTAACCTACTTGAGTTCACTGGTTTTGAGCATTCTTTTTAATTCTTGCGTGTGTTCCACTTTTTCTTTGTTTGCACATTAATTCTTGTAGGTCTCACTATTTCCCATCATATGTTTTATAATGGAAAATTTGAAAGGAGTGAAACATATGTAGTATGTTAGGAACAAAGCTTTTATTGTGCCTTTGAGGATGTACAAATTGACTTCACATTTGATAAGTTATTAGCTATGATATACTCAAGAACAAGTATTGATAAAGAGAGGTTTAAATTTGTCCTCACTTGTAAGTATCCATCGAAAAGCGGAAATAGGTTCCAACCTTGTCCAATATGGGATGACAATAGTGTGTATTGAATGTTGAAATTGGTTGACATAACTGGAATGTAGAAAATTGAATTGTATGTTCAACTAGTGCGTGTTAAGCCATAAGTGAATCAATTAGTTGGTACTTACACAAATTTATTATTTGGAGGAAATTTTAATGTTGAGGAATTGGATTATGGGAGTGGGCCTAGTAGCGCTCTAGTTGTTGTTACTGATAAATGTGAAGTAAACGAAAATGATCAAGATTGTGAAGATGAGTAGGTGATGAAGATGAGTGACAATGAAAGTGATGGAGATGGAGATGTTTAAGTTGGTGGACATGTTCCGTCTTTCTTAACTATTAACGACTTATGGAGGAGAATGAGCAAAGGAGATATCTCTCTGTGGATATGTCAAGTTGTGATGTCTCAAATAACTCATATCCCTAGGACCCAGACGAAAGAGGAACAATTAATTATTATTTAGCACCATCACCTCAGTTTCAAAATATGAAAAACTTTGGTAATGTTGTTTCAAGTGATTGGACTCCATGAGTGAACTATATCTTTGCAAACCAGTGGAGAATTTGTTGTTGACGGGTTTTTAGTTTCAAAGTTGCCTTACGAATCTTTGTTAAGTTGTACTCTATTAAAGCACACCAACGGTATGTAGTTGTTGCATCTTCAAAAAAAAAATTTATAGCTTCAAGATGTAGAAGGTCAGTGTCAATGTATATGGAAGCTTTGTGCTATGGTTGTAAAGATAGATCTTTCTTCATGATCGAAACTTTGTCTTTATGAATTTGTAAAAAGATAGATCTTTCTTCGCAATCAATAAGTATAAAGGTCCACATACTTGTGTCAATGCTTGCTAGAATCGGGACCATCAACAATTAGACTCAGCAGTTTGTTGATCATATCGAGGCAATGATTAAGACCTGATTCACTTTGTAGGGTACTACTATCCGAAGCAACCATTATGGAGAAATTTGGATATGAAATATAATCTGAAGGCATTGGTTGGAAAACTTAAAGCACACAATCTTATTTAGGGACTTCCATAAGTCATATCTGCGGAAGTACCCGCGTTTCTTTATGGCATTGGAGCAGGAAAATCCTGGATGTGTTGTAACTTGGAAAATACTTGACAGTCATATGCATAATGTCACGCCCCTACCCCCGCTTGGGCGAAGAGAGGGGGCGCGACATAGGACTAGGACTCTTTAACTGATTTTCTGACATTAGTGGGCCCATTTCATATATAATTTCATAATGAAATAAAACTTGTAAAACTACCACCATAGTGGTGTTTAAAATGTCCTGTACGTATACATGCCTGAGTCCCATTTACGTGTACTTACACAAATTTCACTATTACAAAAATATTACATTTATAGTGTAAGCGAGTCGAACCACCATTAGGTGGACTCCTATTGCTTTGTTAGCCCTGTTGTATGCGGAATGCCTCAGATGTCCTTTTTAGTACTTACACGGATGAAGCACTAGTGCTAAGCTTATAATTTAGTGGGAAATAGATAACATATATGATCACTTGAAGTGGTCCACAATTACTGGATACATATAACATAATGCATATGTCAAAGTTTACGTATAACCGAATTCTCTTGAGTTTCATATCTCTAGTCGGAGTTGGAGACGAGATCTTGTACGAAGGTGCACATGGGTACATTCACGAACCAGACAAAACTAATTAATTATGCTTTCTTATTGTTCATTATTCATTTCTTATCCATATAAATGTTTACAATATGAATGATAATAACAATGAATGAGAGGACCTTGACTTCGCAATTGCAGAAGGTATTGTACGATCTTGAATGAGTGAAGCATAATACGTGCTGCCAGCGTATGAAGTGTCGTAGCACTAAGCGGGTGTCGTGCTTGGATTAGAGATGTGTCTACCCACGTAGCAAATCTTAGTAACCTTGGTAAGTCTGGCTTGAACAAAGACGTGCACACACGTAACAAAATGTCATAACCTTGGCTAGGAGTCTTAGGAAACCTTTGAACATAGACGTGCCTACCCACATAACAGAGGTGTCGTAGCCTGATACGAAGTCTTTGTCGAACAAATGTGCTATTCATTCCTTTATTCGGTCTCTAACAGGACATACAGATTACATGTGTTTTAGGCTTGTTATTTTATTCTTAATCACATTAGCAAATAAGGCGAAGCAATGTTTACTTGATGATAGGATGTTGAGGCGACGAGGGTACATAGCATTTTTCATACAACTTTCGTATACAAGTCTTGACCTTTCCATTGAATAGCGGAAGAAACGGAACAAAAGCAGTTCTGAAGATGATGCTTGGACCTTAAGCGACTTGGAGTACCGATTTTCGACTTTGATCTTGGTACTTAACATCTTCTGGACCTTAAACCACTTTGAGTACTAGTACTCAACTTTTGAATCTTGAATTTTCGATATCCTCTGGACAACGACTTTGAGTATCGGTACTCAATATCCTCTAGACCAAAAACAACTTTGAGTACTTGTACTTTCGACTTTGATCTTGGTACTCACATGATTTATTCGGGTTTGCCTCTTTTTCACTCAAGAATTTCCAACCAAAGCATAAAACACATCAAAACAACTCAAAACTTGACTTGAACTAGCAAGAAACCACTAAAAGCCCAGGAAACCAACTTGGCAAACACTTTCATAATGGAAGTTAGGTTTTTCCTAACAACCCATAAACAAGTATGGTTTGTGATAGTTTCCATACATGAATTCCATACCTTGATTTCCTGAAGCTTAAACTTTTTCTTCTTCCTTCTCTTTGCTTGAGCAAGTAGAACCAAGAAATTGAGATAATCAAACCAACTTGGCTCTTCTCTCTCTCAACTGTAAACCTTAGGTCTCCCTAAATAAAAAACAATGAGAAAAATCTCTTCTCATAAGACCATGTTTGGTCTTATCCTATTTTTGGATTGAGTTATTCTTTTTGCTATTAAGTCTTCTTCATTCTATTTGCACATCAACTTATCAAATTTCCACTTTAACATATAATCTTTTCATCTTATGTCACTTGGGTCCTTAATTGTGACAATTTACCCTTAGTACTCAAATTTCTGAAAAATGCAAATTTTACTTATATTATACCCTAAACATGTAATAAACTACTAGGTATAATTTGGGGGTGATTTCAACGCATTTTTTTGAGGTTTCATCCATCTATTGAAGGATTTAATCATTGTTGGCCCATTTTGAGTATTGATGATACACATTTGTATGGGAAGTATAAAGGCACGTTAATGATTGCTATGGGTTGTGATGGAAATAATAAGTTATTTTCAATAGCATTTGTTATTATAGAAGGAGAGAATATTGATAGATGGAGATGGTTCTTGGCATATATTAAACAGGCACCCGATGGATGAGACTTTGTGTTATAAGCTTCTGAGACATCCAGGCATTATAGCAGCAATGACTGATGTTCATCTTGGTTGAGTAGACCATATGCATATCATAAGATTTGCATCGCCGTCTTAAGCAACTTTATGAATCGATTCAAAAGATAAAACCTTAAAGTTTGGTGTGTAGAGGCGGCTTTGCTTGGCCCGAAGTTGGAAAATTCAATGGCGTGTGGATCTGATTGAGAGGAGTAGTTTAGAAAGCAGCCCGATGGTTGGGTGATCCCTTTTGAAAAATGGGCACTTTCACATGATGAAGGTCGAAGATATGAGATAATGACTACAAACATGTCTGAGGTTTTTAATAGTGTTCTTAAAGAGCTTGGAAGCTTACCCGTAACTGCATTGGTTCAATTGATCTTTGCAAACAGCCGGTACTTTGTTGCAAGAAGGGAACAAAGTTATACCAAATCGGCATAAGATGAGCAGTATACTTCATATGTTGATGCTAAGATTAAGGCACATGTGGTCAAAGCTGGATCATTTGAGGTTGTTTTTTACAATCACAACCAAGGACGATTTCATGTCAATCAAAGAGAGGTCGAATACATCGCCTCAACTTACATGACCATAAATGCACTTGTGGTAAGACACTTATATATGGATTTCCCTGTAGTCATATTATAGTAGCATGTTAGTTTTGCTCCGTAGATTTTTGATCATTTGTTCAAGGCTACTACGGTACTCAATCGTACTATGATACATGGGCAACCTTGTTCCATTCCATTTTTCGATGAATATGAATGGTCTCTTATGAAGGTCTAACCATTGTACATACGAGTCAATGAAATGCACATCAACGTGGACATCCTAAATCAACCGGTTGCATAATGAAATGGATGTTGGGGAGAAAACTACTATTGCATGGCAGCCCACATGCTTGACTTGAGGTCCTGATCCGATCTTGTCGAAATATGAATCAAGTTGATTGAAACATGTATGTTTTTTATTGTTACATTGCCTTAATAATTTCATTGTATCTATATACTAGTACTTGCTCATTTGTTTATCATTATTGATTGTTATATGTTACAGATATGGCATTCAGAGGGCCTTTTGAAGTCGACCCGTTAGATAGATCTATCTTGGTTTTACAGGACAGACATTGATCTCATTTAGTGGACACTACTCAGGTATGCATTTTTCATATCATAAAATGTTTATTTCTATTATTGTGTAATGTAAGTGTGGCAACCCCCGAGCCCGGCCCGACCCGGTTGGCGGGTCCGAACCGAAACCCGGGGACGCTCGGTCGAAGCCATTAACCAAATCTGTTTATCAAATACATTTCATTCTCAAATCTTTGCAGAAGCGGATTTGATTTAGAATGAGCTCCTTAGCGTTTACATTTAACAAAATGCATTTACAATGAAGGCATTACATGCCTTTTCAAAATGATTTACAAAATAGATATTCAAAGTTAAATGTTTTTTACAAAATATCAAAGTTAAAAAAACATGACATGAATGCCTGAGTCGGGCATACTCATGATTCCTTCTTTGAACTCGACGCTCTTTGATCTTGGATCGCTTTTGATCACTATATATCACTCGGTACCTGCGCATTGGTAAAACAATACGCTAAGCATTTTCATGCTTAGTGGTTCTATACAGTTCTCTCTTCCATTTCAGTTTAAGTCAAATCATGCAAATTTTTTTCTAAACAATGCTTTTGAATCTTTTTGAATGATCCATGCAAATACAATACATATATTTATGTCATATACATCCATTTACGGTTCATTGATCATTCAATATGCACTTTCTTATCATTAATCATTCAAATCACAAATCATGCATTTCACCTTTCTTATCATTTCAATTTGCAATCATGCATTTCAATTCCAATATGTCAAAAATCTCAAAGTCATTTTAGTTTTGCCTTTAATGAATTTAACCTGTTTCGAGTATATGGGATATCGAATCAGACACGAGTCTAGCTAAGCTGCGGTGAGTATAAAAACATTTTATTTTATAACATAGTACGATCTCGTTGGGCTATTGACTGGTTATTAAAAATCAATTCGTGAACACTACCGATACTGTCCCGCTGGGCTACGGATCGGAGTGACACATCAATACATTCGTTTGCAGTACTGCTAATTTGACCCCTATTGGTATACCAATCTATCCTTTATGCGAATTAACGGTTAATCATTCTATTAAGGGCTTTCAAATCCTCATAGCAAAATACGGTATAGTATGTATGTTTGTTAAACCATTCATTTTCAATAATCATGAAAGTTTCATATGCAAATCATTGTCTCAAATCAATCGAAAACAAGATGTACTTTTACAATACGTTTTAGAGCAACGTTCAAATCTTTGAAACAATAATAGGAGTAGATAGAACAAATATATAGTTTTCATTTATATAGTTCATATAATGCATACATGCAAATATTTGACAAACTTTCACAACCAATCAGTTCAAATCAATATGTAGCTTTCATAAATAAGCATTTCCTGAACAATACTTGAAATGGAGTTAGAGATATGGAGAACAAACCCCTGATACTTGAAGTAGGAAAAGAGACTTAGAACAAACCAATACTTGAAATGAGGAAAAGAGACTTAGAACAAACCAAAAAGATTGTCGTCCTTCCAATTCATGTCCTCGAATCTTGACCTCAACTGGGCTTTTCCTCTCCTTAACCCTAATCCATCACACATATTTCCTGATCAAAAGAATAACCAAAGAAAAATAATTTGTGCATTCTAGGATTTTTGGTTAGGGTTGATGTCTACCCAATACACCTTCACTTGCCAAATTTTCTGGGGACAATTGAGCCATATTTTTCTCATACATCCTTCACAAAAATTATATCTCTATGAGTCTATATTTAGTAGGAATTTGAATCATCTCATTTGGATCTGAACTGAGTTACGCCATTTAATTCCAAACTAGTCAGTATGCTCAGCTCACCTGGTTACCTACTGTTATTCCCAATTTCAGGGGTCTTAACTCCATAATTTGGTAATGGTCCCTTCTACTCATTTGAATCTATGGTTATAAGGTTTCTTTTACAATTATAATCATCCAATTTGGATCAATAGAACTCAAGTTATTGCATTTTACATCCATACCTTCTCCAATTTGCAAGCGGTCAGATTATTCTTACACATAGCTCTTTGACAGGAATTTCTGGGCACTTTGGGGTAACAGATTTGCTTACAATTACTTCAGTAAATTATTCCCGAAGTCTATTTTACCCCATAATTTTGAATCACTCAGATTTGGATGAGTGAGGCTTCGACTTATGGCAAAAACATAACAATATCCAAGCGAGCATAACCAGGTGGGCTACGAGCTCACCTTTAAACTCATATTTGGGAGCCTTAGAGCTACAATTTGCTCCTGGTCCCTTCTATACATTTGTAGCCCCTACTCTCTTATGGTTCTTTACCAATTGGAATCACTTCATTTGGATGATTATAACTTAATCTATAGCCAAAACAGAATAGGGTTTCTGAGAATTTTAATGACATTTTCTTTGAAAACTCAACATTTTCCCTTTTAGAGCATCTCAACCTCTCTATTTCTTATCTTTAAGCTACTTTAGCTAGCCAAACACAAAAAATTCTCTCAAATCCATTCTCTATTCCACTCTCTATTTCCTAGTTTACCCAAATGACTCACCAAATGTGAAGCCATTTGAGCTCTCTAAATTCTCTCTCTACCTTTTTTTCTCTCTATCTCTCTCTATATATATGTTTGACTTTTTTTAAATTATTGGAAGTTAGGTGTAAAATAGAGAGTGTGGTTGGAGTGTATTTTAAAAAGTTGCTAGTTAAAGTAGTGAATTTAATATTTAAATATATTTTGAGTAGCTATTTTGTTAAGTGTGGTTGGAGATGCTCTTACAAACACTACACAAAACCAATCCAAACCAATCCCAACCAACAATACAAAACAACCTCAATACAATCCCAAAACTCATTTACAACCAAAACAAAACTCTTTTTATCCACATTTGGGGTTCTCCCTAACTCAAACACAAGAACAAAGGGGTTTGGGTTTATTTCTTCTACTCATTATCTTCAAATGTACTGTGAGGATTGTTTTGACCTAACTAGGAGCAAGAGATGGAAGCGAGCCCAACCCAAACTTGATCTTTTGCAAATCCTTTTCTCCTTTTCTCCTCTCTTCTTCTCCCAAAAGCAGGTTACTCAAATGAGCCTAAGACCACCTTTTTTGGCTTTTATATCACTCATTTAAATGTAAAGTCATGTTTGGCCTTCCACATAGTCTCATTTCTCATTTTTCTACTATTTGGTTTTAAATATCTCATTTCCTCGAAGGCCTTGTTTGGCTGCAAAAATGCATTTTGGGTTAAGTTCTCCCAGTAATGCATAAGCTCACACTTATTCCTATTTGCACTTAAATTCCCATATTTACACTTAGACATATAAACTTGTTTCCAATTGACCCTTAGGTCCTCATTTTTCACATTTCCAAATTTACCATTTTTCACTTCGGTAAATTTTCGGGTGTAATCAATTCTCATTTAGTATATTATATTTGCATTTGGCTCTTAGCCATATAATCATTTATGCAATATTCATTTAACAATTCCTGAAAAATACCCAAGTTGGCTCAATTTATACCCGGAATATATAATAATTTTTATTATAAAATTCTAGGGTATTTTTGGGGCGTTACAACTCTCCCCCACTTAATAAAATTTCGTCCTCGAAATTTACCTTAGTTAAACAATTGCGGATATTGCTGCTGCATCGTTTCTTTACTTTCCCAAGTGACTTCTTCTATTTTGTGGTTTCTCCACAACACTTTGACTAACGAAATCTTCTTGTTCCGTAGCTCTTTCACTTCCCGAGCCAAGATCTCTACTGACTCTTCTTCATATGTCAAATCCGGTCTAAGCTCAATTGTCTTCGAAGAGACTACATGTGGTAGTCTGACGGTAACTTTCCGTATGGACACATGAAATACATTATGGATCTTCTCGAGTCAGGAGTAATGCTAATCTATATGCATTTGGACCTACTTTCGATCGCTTCATAGGGCGATAAATCCAGGACTCAACTTGCCCTTTTCCCAAATCTCATCACCTTCTTTGGCCCGATACTTTCAAAAAACACTTTCAGATCTCATATAGAATATCTTTCTTTTCATGTGGCATATGATTTATGTCTTGCAATTTTCCCCAATCTCGAAATGGCTTGGATCTCGATGCGAAATAATGGATGTATAGGAATCCCATGTAGGAACTATTCCTTGATATCTGACTCTGCTATCTTGTCAAGTGAATAGTCGGTTCTCCTTTGAATAGGAAGTGGGCGAGCTTGGTGTCGATTCCACTACGACCCAAGCGAGTTATGCTTTCTCATGTCGATAGTAGCGACTACAAAATCCATGGTAATTATGTCCCATTTCCACTCCGGTATTTTGGTAGGCTGTAATAATCCCGAAGGAACTTGATGCTCTGCCTTTACTCTTTGGCAAACCAAACACTTGGTTACAAACTCTGATACATCTCTTTTCATTT